>JARBWK010003162.1:0-13099 GCA_030556195.1 Anolis apletophallus | reverse complement strand
GGCAGAAAAGGGAAAGAGGGGCGCAGACCAGGTTTTTTGGTCCGTGATCTGCACCCCCGGCTTGTGCCCCCTAGGCCATGGCCTCATTGGCCTTATGGGTAATCCGCATGCTGTCTGGTCCAAAAGGGACCAAAACGTCTATTTTGGGGAATGAAATGGATATTTCAGATCAAACTAGGGGATGAAGGGCAGGTTTTTACAGTTAAGTTGCTCATACTACCCAGTTCAAAAGTGACCAAAATATTATTTATGCCTATTTTGGGATCAATATAGGGGGTAGGAGGCATATTCTGTATGGCAGGGCTTTAGTACAGTGGGTTAAACCAGCTGCAGAAAATCATGTTGATCGAAAAGGTCAACAGTTCAAGTTTGCGTTGGGGTAAGCTGCCAACCATCAGCCCAACTTCTATTCACCTAGCACCGAAACAGTAATGTGAGTAGATAAATAGGTACTGCTTTAGCAGGGAGGTAATAAAAGGCACTATGCGGACATGCTCAATGTTCAAACTACTCCATCATGCTGGATCTCACAAAGATCCTGCTTAAAAAAGCAAAGAGAGATGATACTGCTGGTTAAAAGACCATGCGAGGAATAATGAAGGCCCCCCGCTTCACGGCACCAACATCTGGTTTCCTGCCAGCCAGTTTCGGTGACCTTGTGCAACAACCACTGCCAGCTTTTCACTATGGAGATGAAAATCCAGCTGGAGGAAGAAAGCCATGTTTAACGGCCTGAGATTTATTGTCCCTCTCCCTTTAGTTTCCCACCCAGTTTTTATGAGGTCCATAAACGTCTTCAAATCCGGGGGAATAATTAGATACTTGAGACATTGTTTCTACACAGGGAAAGCAAAGGGTTCTCTTTCCTGTCTCAAGCAGGCTGAGAGAACATGCTCTGGGTGCATCTATGCTGTGGAATTAATGCAGTTTGATCCCACTGTTGTAGTCTGGTCAGATTCAGAGTGCTCAGAAGATGAAGAAGGGGATGCTGGGATAGATTCAGAGGGCCCAGGGGAGCATAGAAGTGGCCTGATAGAGCTGTTCTGAATCTCCTGGCAGTCCCTATGAGACTGTGATAATTGGTTCTCAAGGAGAACTTGCAAGAAGTTCAAGGAGATAATTGTGGAAGATGAATGTTAGTCCAGATCTAGGTGTTTGGAATTTTGGAGGCAGACCATACAACAGAGACAGACTCATCTTAGAGGCTTAGAGATAAGGAGAGGAAAGCAGGTGTGTGAATGATGTTATGGGAGGGACTGAGGCCTTTAAAGTGGTTTCTAATGGTGAGCGACCTTAAATTGGTTTCTACTGGTAAAGTGGTTTCTTCCTTGTGAGAGCAACATTGTATTCAGGTGAACAGCTCGGTGCTTTGGTCCAACATTTTTGAATTATTGTATTCAAGTTTTTACATTTGTCGCTTTTAGTTCGTGTGTAGCATAGATTGCCTGCTTTGGATTCATGCTACCAGGTTTTAGGATATATATGTGGATTTACTCTTGAGACTGTATTTGAAAGAATTTTGGACTCTTGTCTATCTTGAAAATAACTTTTGGAATGTTGATACTCTTTTAAGATTTGATTATTTTTTATATACCGGTACTCTTCTCTAAACAAACTTTTCCTTACTGTATTATCTGAACAGAGGGTGGTTTGTGCTGAAAAGATGTTTCAGGGCTCTAGTGCAACAACCATGCTGTGGAATTCTCAGAGTTGTAGTTCTTCTCAACCAAATAATGCTGGTGCCTCAACAAACTATAAATCCCACAATTCCATAGCACGGAGACATCAGGCTTGGCTTCTCTACTCCAGTCATCACAGCTAAAGGAGGAATTTCAGGACAATAGCACTGGCTTAAAATGGCATATGTATATATGTATATTCTTTGTTCTTCATGGATCTGATAGCTATCAGCCACCATAATTTTGTACATAAAAGTTTTATATATATAAATTATTTTTGTAGACATACAATATTCTAAGGTGACTCAGAGGCCCACAGCAATGACGGATCAGGACCAAACTTGACAAACAGGGGCCCAATGGCCCACTTCACAACCTGCTGTGGTTTAGGGCAGGATGGGCCACGAATGATGAGATTTGCAGTACCTTCACCTCATTCACTTCCCAAACAACACTGTAGCCCCTATAAATCACAGACCAGGCCCAAAATTGATAGCAAGGCTTCCTTAACTTGATTTGCCTGACTAGACCTCAGCTCATGGGATATTGTTACGCTTCCTCAAATTGATTTTCCTGACTAGGCCCCCAACAATGACAGAACAAGACCAAACTTGGCACACAGAACCCCCCCCCCCCCAAGATGCACCCTACATCCTTGTGCAGTTTGAGGGAGGATGGACCATGGATGATGGGATTTGCAGTATTTTAATTCTATTCCCTAGAGAACTGTGGCCTACACCTATGACAAATCACTTTCTGAGACCGCTGCGACCCTCGTCCAATGACAGATCAAGACCACACTTGGCACACAGAGCCCCCATGAGCCACTCTACATTCTGGTGCAATTTGGAGAATGGGGGACCATGGATTATGGAACTTCCAGTACCTTCCCTCACTTCCAGAGACCGCTGCCACCCTCATCCAGAGAATGACCAAGACCAAATGTGACACACACAGCCCCCATGACCCACTCTACATCCTGGTGCTGTTTGAAGGGGGGTGGACCATGGCCAATGGGACTCGCAGTACCTTCACTAAGTTCCCGAGACCACTGCAAGCCACATAAACATCCAATAGGAACCAATCTTGGCACACAATGCCTTCCTCAAATAACCCGGGCACCGCCGGGTCCTCAGCTAGTATTTCATATACTAGCTGAGTTTCAAGCAGCCTTTGAAACAGAGGTTTTCAAAGATTTCTTCAAAGTGGGACGAAATAAATTTAGTGGCGAAATAAATCCCTGCTTTGGAGTGGCTCCTGACAGCAGTTTTCTGTGCAAAATACAAAGTGGGAAGGCTCCCTTTGGTTAGACTAAAGCTCTTCCGTGTTTTAGGTCTATGTAACTAAGCAGGTGATAGAAAATATCAGTGTATGCCTTTAAGCAGGAAAAGTGCAGCATTTCTGCCTCTGGATGTCTCTTGGTGATACAATGAGACAGCAGTACAAATAAATTGTGAGTTTAAGGAGAATGGAGGCATCTGTTTCCCTCCCTTTATGGGACAAAAAATGCTCAGTGCACACAATCCAATGTTTTTCCTCGCTTCTCCACTGCTTTTTGCTTTAATCATGTTGTGGCTAAAAGAGAAAGGAAGAAAGAAGAAGACCTTTAGAGATAAAGGAATGTCATCAATTATATTTTATCACAGACTGAAGTTTTCTGCTCCCTCCAATCAGATGGCAGTTTGCAATTTCAGTACATCTCAGTTTCTCCAGCCAAGGCTGCGTCCACATTGGAGAATTAGTGCAGTTTGGCATCACTTGAACTGCCATGGCTCAATGCGATGGAAACATAGAAGTTGTAGTTTATTGATTTATTATTTATTTACATCATTTCTACCCCGCTCTTCTCAACCCCCGAGGGGGGACTCAGAGCGGCCTAACAAAAGGCAACAATTCGATGCCGAAACACAATATAAATACAATATAAAACCATAGACATTCAGGATTAAAATACAATTAGCATTAACACATAATACACATACATTTAAGTTAAAACAAAGTTCCATCCACCACATAAGCATTGAGCCATAACCATCAACTTACCAATTACAATTCCAGTCCGAAGTGCTGCATTGTGCTAATGTGCAAAAGCCTGGTCCCACAGCCACGATTTTGCTTTTTTCCTGAATGCCAGGAGGGCTGGGGTTGATCATATGTCGCTTGGAAGCACATTTCACAGATGGGGAGCCACCACCGAGAAGGCCCTCTCTCTCGTCCCCACCAACAAGATTTGAGAAGTTGGCAGGAGCGAGAGCAGGGCCTCCCCAGCTGATCTTAAATTACGAGGTGGGACGTAGCGGCAGATGCGTTCGGACAAGTAAGCTGGGCCAGAACCGTATAGAGCTTTAAAGGTCAAAACCAGCACTTTGACTTGAGCTCAGAAGTGGACAGGCAGCCAGTGGAGCTGACACAACAAGGGGGTGGTATGCTCCCTGTATGTAGCTCTGGTTAGTAATCTGGCTGCCGCCCATTGGACTAGCTGCAATTTCCGAACTGTCTTCAAAGGCAGCCCCACGTAGAGTGTGTTGCAGTAATCTATTTGGGATGTGACCAGAGCGTGGACGACCGTAGCCAGATCAGACTTCCCAAGGTACGGGTGCAGCTGGCGCATGAGTCTTAACTGTGCAAAAGCTCCCCTGGCCACCGCCGAGACCTGGGCTTCCAGGCTCAGCGATGAATCCAGGATCACTCCCAAGCTGCGAACCTGCGTATTCAACTGCATCTAGTTGGTGAGGCATAAGCCCTTTTTGGCTGAGACGGTGAAAGACCTTGTGAAATCATAACTCCCATGATTCCATAGCATCAAACAGGTGCCAACCTGTACTAACTCTACAGTGTATTATTATTATTATTTTCTCCCCGGCCTCCATCTCCCCAAGGGGACTCAGGGAGGCTTACATGGAGCCAAGCCCAAGGCGGCAGAACAATAACACATTAAAATAGCATTAAAAACAGCATAAACAATAATAAACAAGCATCATAAACAACAACAGACTCATTTTTGGAGGGGGGTAGATCAGTGTTTCTCAACTTGGGGGTTGGGATCTCTGGGGGCAGGTTGTGAGGGGTGTGTCAGAGGGGTCGCCAAAGACCATAAAAAAACACAATGTTTTCTGTTGGTCATTGGGGTTCTGTGTGGGAAGTTTGGTTCAATTCCCTCGTTGGTGGGGTTCAGAATGCTCTTTGATGGTAGGTGAACTATCAATCCCAGCAACTACAACTCCCAAATGTCAAGGTCTATTTTCCCCAAACTCCAGCAGTGTTCATATTTGGGCATAATGAGTATGCATGCCAAGTTTGGTCCAGATCCATTATTGTTTGAGTCCAGAGTTCTCTCTGGATGTAGATGAACTACAACTCCAAGACTCAAGGTCAATGCCCACCAAACCCTTCCAGTATTTTCTCTTGGTCATGGGACTTGTCTGTACCAAGTTTGGTTAAATCCCAGCATTGGTGGAGCTCAGAATGCTCTTTGATTGTAGCCAAACTATGAATTCCAGCAACTACAACTCCAAAATGACAAAATCCACCCAACCCCACCAGTATTCAAATTTGGGCGTATCGAGTATTTGTGCCAAATTTGGTCCAGTGAGTGAAAATACATCCTCAGCCACTGATTGATGTTCTGGGTTTTCGCCTACCACTTTTGGTCTCTCGTTTGCTGAGGTGTTCCTGTAAACATCTCTATAGATCAGGGGTGCACACACTTTTTCAGCATGCGAGCTACTTATAATAAAACCAAGTCAGAAAGATCTACCGAGAGAGAAGCCAGGCGGAGCAGGGGGAGGGGGTGGGGCTTGGTGCGGCCTGGCTCCACCCCTCTGGCTTTAGTTTACCACAGCTTCTCCAGGCTTGAGGAGGGTAGTGCCAAGCCAGTGGTGGCATAGCTAACCAATACTGGCTGGGAACTACCCTTCTCAAGGCTGAAGAACCTGTGGTAGAGCTGTAGCAGGGGGAGGGGGCGGGGCTTTGCACGTCCTGGCTCCGCCCCTTCCCTCCTCTGGCTTTAGCGCTACCACAGCTTCTCCAGGCTTGAGGAGGGTAGTGCCATGCCAGTGGTGGCATAGCTAGCCACTGCTGGCTTGGCACTACCCTCATCAAGGCTGAAGAAGCTGAGGTAGAGCTGTAGCAGGGGAGGGGGCAGGGCTTTGCGCGGCCTGGCCCGCCCCTCCCATCTGGGCTTTAGTGTACCACAGCTTCTCCAGGCTAGACGAGGTTAGTGCCACGGCTGTGGTGGAATAGCTAGCCACTACTGGCTTGGCACTACCCTCCTCAAGGCTGAAGAAGCTGTGGTAGCGTTGAAGCTGGGGGAGGGGGGGGGGCTTGGCGCAGCATGGCTCCGCCCCCTCTCGAAATGCCCTATCCAGCTGGGATCGACCTCCTTCGGTCCCTATTCAGCAGCAGAGTAGCAAAGCGCAATGGCAGATGATTTCACTGTGTCTGGTTGTGATCTCCAGGTTGTGCCAGTCAGCTTTCATATGATATAGATTACTGCAATGCTCTCTACGTGGGTTGCCTTTGAAGACTGTTCGAAGCTGCAACTAGTCCAACGGACAGCAGCCAGGTTGATAACAGGAGCGGCATTCAGAGAGCGTATAACCCCTGTTGTGCCAGCTCCACTGGCTGCCAGTTTGCTACCGGGCACAATTCAAAGTGCTGGCTTTAGCCTTTAAAGCCCTAAACGGTTCGGGTCCTACTTACCTGTCCGAACACATCTCTCCCTATGAACCATCGAGATGTTTAAGATCATTTGGAGAGGCCCTTCTCTTGGTCCTGCCTTCTTCACAGGCGCGACTGGCGGGGACCAGAGACAGGGCCTTTTCAGTGGTGGCTCCTCGGCTTTGGAACGCCCTCCCTAGAGACATCAGATCGACCCCCTCCCTCCTGACATTTCACAAGAAAGTCAAGATCTGGCTGTTTGAGCAGGCATTTGCTGATGAAATATAACGGTTTAATTAGATATATGGAATGACGACGATGTGACGGAAAGTGATTTCAACATGATACTGAGACTGTAATTGTATGTTTTTAATTGTTAATTTGTTGTTATATGGTTATTTTTTGGGTTGTATCGGAGGGCAGAGACTGCCTTGTGTAAACCGTCCCGAGTTGCCTTCGGGTTGAGAGTATAGAAATGTGACAAAATAAATAAATATTATTTCTGGAACCCCCCTTTTGCTTGATATTCAAGCAGTGCTTCTTGTAAGCCAGAGAATGGTCCAGAGTAATTCCCAGGTATTTGGGTGGGCTGCAATGCTCCAGTGGGATTCCTTCCCAGGTAATCCTCAAAGCTTGAGATGCTTGTCAGTTCTTAAGATGAAAAGCACATGTCTGCATTTTAGATGGATTAGGAATTAGTTGGTTTTCCCTGTAATAGGCAGTAAGAGCACCTAAAGCTTCAGAGAACTTCTGTTCAAACATTGCAAATCTCCGTGCTTGAGTGGTGATGGCATGATCATCAGCATAGATGAACTCTCTGTCCCTTCTGGAAGTGGCTGATCATTATACTGATGGAGCAAGCACACTCCCCTGAGGCAGTCCATTCTTCTGTTTCCACCATCTGCCCCTCTGACCCTTGAACTCAAACTAGTAATGAATATATTCTTCTTCTTGGCTTTTCTTCGCAAACGAAGATTCAGGAAGGACTCATCCAGGGGCGGACTAAGGTAATTTTAAATGGTAAGCGAACAGTATTTTGGCGCCCCCCAACCAATCACTCATACACACACACACACACACACACACACACATGGATGGGGTGCATAGACCAATTTTGGCCCTCCTGGAATTTTGGACTTCCTACTGGCTGTTTGGAATTGTGGGAGTTGAAGTCCAAAACACATGGAGGGCCGAAGTTGGCCTATGCCATACACACACACCATCCTTCCTTCCTTCCTTCTCACCCTTTTCCCTGCTCTATTCCTATTCTCTTTGTGTGTGTGTGTGTGTGTATATATATATCTCTATATATAAAGGAGACACGGTCGTGCAAAGAAGGATATAGACAAAGAAACTATAAGTCGCAGAAGCACCAAACTTGGCAGCCTACTGGACCATTACACTCGCTACAGACAACAGCAAAAAAACCGGACCTACATCCTCCCAGCACCCCAAAAACGATCCCCAAAAATTGCCACCGGAACTCCCAACCCTGGCCACTTCGCTGCCAGCGAACGTTTAGAACGTTCGCACATGGCAGCCAGAGCGCCTCCTCCGCCTCCTCAGGAAGAGCGGCGGGGGACCTGGAAGGAGGAGGGGAAACCCCTCCCCTCCTCCCCAGCCCCTCCCACCTCCTTCCGCACCCCCTGCCACCGCGACACTCCCCCCCCTCCCAAGCCCCTCCCCCCTCCTCCCGGGCTCCCGCCTCCCCGCCCGGTTCCAAAGCCTGGCGGGGGGCGGGGCCAGGAGGCGGGACACTCCCCCTCCCAAGCCCCTCCCCTCCTCCCGGGCTCCCGCTCCCCGCCCGGTTCCAAAGCCTGGCGGGGCGGGGGCCAGGAGGCGGACACTCCCCCTCCCAAGCCCCTCCCCCTCCCTCCCGGGCTCCCGCCTCCCCCGCCCGGTTCCAAAGCCTGGCGGGGCGGGGCCAGGAGGCGGGACACTCCCCCTCCCAAGCCCCTCCCCCTCCTCCCGGGCTCCCGCCTCCCGCCCGGTTCCAAAGCCTGGCGGGGGCGGGCCAGGAGGCGGGACACCCCCCTCCCAAGCCCCTCCCCGGTTCCAAAGCCTCCCGGGCTCCCGCCTCCCCTCCCCCGCCCGGTTCCAAAGCCTGGCGGGGGCGGGCCAGGAGGCGGGACACTCCCCCTCCCAAGCCCCTCCTCCTCCCCGGGCTCCCGGCTCCCGCCCGGTTCCAAAGCCTGGCGGGGGCGGGGCCAGGAGGCGGGACACTCCCTCCCAAGCCCCTCCCTCCTCCCGGGCTCCCGCTCCCGCCCGGTTCCAAAGCCTGGCGGGGGCGGGGCCAGGAGGCGGGACACTCCCCCTCCCAAGCCCCTCCCCCTCCTCCTGGCTCCCGCCTCCCCCGCCCGGTTCCAAAGCCTGGCGGGGCGGGCCAGGAGGCGGGACACCCCCCCTCCCAAGCCCCCTCCCCTCCTCCCGGGCTCCCGCCTCCCGCCCGGTTCCAAAGCCTGGCGGGGGCGGGCCAGGAGGCGGGACACCCCTCCCAAGCCCCCCCCCCTCCTCCCGGGCTCCCGCCTCCCGCCCGGTTCCAAAGCCTGGCGGGGCGGGGCCAGGAGGCGGGACACTCCCCCTCCCAAGCCCCTCCCCCCCCCTCCCGGGCTCCCGGCTCCCGCCCGGTTCCAAAGCCTGGCGGGGCGGGCCAGGAGGCGGGACACCCCCTCCCAAGCCCCTCCCCCCCCTCCTCCCGGGCTCCCGCCTCCCGCCCGGTTCCAAAGCCTGGCGGGGGCGGGCCAGGAGGCGGGACACTCCCCTCCCAAGCCCCTCCCCCTCCCCCGGGCTCCCGCCTCCCTGCCCGGTTCCAAAGCCTGGCGGGGGCGGGCCAGGAGGCGGGACACTCCTCCCAAGCCCCTCCTCCTCCCGGGCTCCCGCCTTCCAGCTGCTTCCGGACCTGGGCGCCGCTCCTGGATCCGGGTCGCACGGCCGACGCCGTGGCCGCCTCCTCTGCTGCCTCAGCCTCCTCCGCCGCCTCGCAGCTGTTCCCGACTCGCCCGCATGGGCGGCACCGTGGCCGCCTGAAAGCGGACGAGGAGGCGGCCACGACACCGCCGCACCACCCGGGTCCAGGAGTGGCGCCCGGTCTGGAAGCGGCTGGAAGGTGACGGAGGAGGCCAAGAAGCCAGCAGAGGAGGCGGGAATGGCGCCGCCCACGCATCCTGGGTCCAGGAGCGGCGGCACTACACTTCCCAGAAAGCTCCGCATGAACAGGAAGTGACCGTGCGGGGGCCTTCTGGGAAGTGTAGTCCCGTGGAGGACTTCCGGCCGGGAGAGGCGGACTTCCTCCTGGCGCCTGCTTTGGCGCATCCTGCCCTCTTCTGCCGCCCCCTGCTGCTCCTGGACCTGGGCCGGCGAAACACGCGGCCCGGGTCCTAGAGCGGGTCCTAGAGCGGCTACGAGGCGGCGGAGGAGGCCTATGAGGCGGCAGAGGAGACGGCCACGACGCCGCCCACCCGGCCCACTCAACAACCGCCTGAGAAGCAGCGGAAGACCCCCCTTCCCACGACGACGAGGAGAACACAGAAAATAAAAAAAGTAAGGAACGAAAAGAAAAGAATAGAAGGATGGAAGGGGAGAAGAAAGGAAGAAAAAAGGAAGGAAAGAGGGAAGAAGGAGAGAGAGAGAAAACGTACAAGGATGGAAGGAAGGAGGGGAAGGAAAATACACCAGAAAGGAATGAAAAAGCCACAGCGAAGCGTGGCCGGGTCAGCTAGTATATATATATTCCCTTCCTTCCTTCTCATCCTTCCTTCCTCCTCACCCTTTTCCTTGCCCCCTTCCTAATCTCGTTCCCTTCTTACCCTTTTCCCTCCCTCTCTTCCTATTCGCTTTGTGTGTGCACGTATGGATAGGTGTGTATCAGGTCTAGGCTACGTGCGGCCCTCCTTCCAGATGTTCTGGACTTCAACTTCCAGAATTCCTAACAGCCAGAATTGTGGGAGCTGAAGTCCAGAACACCTGGAAGGAGGGCTGAAATTATGCTGGCCAAAGCTAGAGTTGAGTTCCATAGGATATCACACTAAATTCTTTAATATTCTATACATTGGATATCATTATAATACATGGAACCTATAAAATAGATGCTTGTGTGTTTGATAATTACAAATATCAAAAAGCCAGATCACTCAACACTTAAAAATAATTATTATTAGAGGTAATATATTCCCACCATCCATAAGACAAGTGTATGGGTTTATGCTGCCTAAACTAGAGTTGAGTTCCATAGGATATCACACTAAATTCCTTAATATTCTATACATTGGATATCATGATAATACATGGAACCTATCAAATAGATGCTTGTGTGTGTGATAATTACAAATATCAAAAAGCCAGATCACTCAACACTTAAAAATAATTATTATTAGAGGTAATATATTCCCACCATCCATAAGACAAGTGTATGGGTTTATGCTGCCTAAACTAGAGTTGAGTTCCATAGGATATCACACTAAATTCCTTAATATTCTATACATTGGATATCATGATAATACATGGAACCTATCAAATAGATGCTTGTGTGTGTGATAATTACAAATATCAAAAGGCCAGATCACTCAACACTTAAAAATAATTATTATTAGAGGTAATATATTCCCACCATCCATAAGACAAGTGTATGGGTTTATGCTGCCTAAACTAGAGTTGAGTTCCATAGGATATCACACTAAATTCCTTAATATTCTATACATTGGATATCATGATAATACATGGAACCTATCAAATAGATGCTTGTGTGTGTGATAATTACAAATATCAAAAGCCAGATCACTCAACACTTAAAAATAATTATTATTAGAGGTAATATATTCCCACCATCCATAAGAGGAGGGTTGAGTTACAGTGAAGGTGTTATATGTGTTCCTAAGCATCCCACCATTGTTTAGCTAACACACAGGTGAGTAGACTTAGCAACTGTGTCTTACCTTTCCCGGCCTCACTCCCGGAGGTGGCAGGGCAGCTGTCGTCCTTCTCCGGCCCTGCACCTAAGGCCAAGCTCGAGCTAAAAAGAGAGCCCGCTCAGCCCCGGGAAGGTGGAAGGTCCCAGCAGGGAGGAGGCACCCTGGATGGGAGTTTGCCCTGAGTAGGCAGCAGCAGGCCAGGGAGGCAGGCCCTCCCCACGGCATTAGGGCCTCTGGCGGCCTGCATCCGGGAGGCGCCTCCAGCCCTCGGGCTGGCGAGTTGCGGCTCCGCCTCGCGCCACACTAGCCGAACGGGCCTGTAGCAATGGCGCTGCATGTGCTGCACATGGCGGCTGCGGCCAAATGCGCCCTTAGCCATGGCCAGATACGCCCCCAGATAAGTGGCGCCCTGAGGCAGCCGCCTCCCTTGGCCTCCAGTAAGATCCGCCTCTGGACTCATCCCATGCTTTTTACAAGCGTGTTGATAACTTAGAAGGCTAATCTGAGATAGGCAAGTCCGGTTGCAGAAAGCACAGCAGAAAGTCTCCTTGGGTGATGTTGTTTCCAAGTTGCGGTTCTTTCTGCATTGTCGTTTCTCTTCGAGACCCTTTCGGCGTGTCTTCTCGAAAGAAGCTGCAGCATTGTGGATAGTGCGTCTCCATGCCTCCCGATGTGAGGCCAGGGTGGACCATTGTTGGTGATCAATCTGGCCGAGCCTGAGATGTTGTTTCAGGGAGTCCTTGTATCACCTTTTTGGGGTGCCTCTCTTGCGCTGACCCATCGTGAGTTCACCATAGAGTAGTATCTTTGGGAGGCGGTGGTCCTCCATCCTAGAGATGTGCCCTGCCCAGCGCAGCTGTGTTCTCAATAGCATGGCCTCAATGCTGGTGATCCCTGTTTGCTCAAGGACAGCAACATTCGTCACATAGTCAGTCCAGTGTATATTTAGGATTGTGCGAAGACAGCGCTGGTGAAAGCATTCGAGGAGGCGTAGGTGTTGGCGATAGGTGACCCATGTTTCAGACCCATAGAGGAGAATAGACAGTACGATAGCTCTGTACACACTGATTTTGGTGCTTTGCCTCAGGTGCTTGTTGCTCCAGACTCTCTTGTGAAGCCTTCTGAATGCACTCTATGCCTTTGCTAATCTGTGATCTATCTCTTTATCAATCTTGGCGTCTGAAGAGAAGATGCTTCCCAGGTAGGTGAACTGCTTGACGGATTTAAGCACAGATTTGCCTATGCTGACATGGGGATGATGATGTTTTTCCTGTGGTGCGGGCTGGTAGAGAACTTCCGTTTTCTTTAGGCTGACTTCCAGCCCAAACAGCTCTGCAGCTATATTTCTATGAATATAGAAATGTGTTAAAGGCAAAAGAATGTCCACACGAATGTATTGATTGCATCAGAACTAGACAAAGAGCAATTGTATGGGCCAAGATTTTACACGAAGAAGAGAGAAAGCTAAAGACCTTGTAAAGCTACATCTCCCATGATCCCATAGAATGGAGTCATTGCAGTCAAAGTGGTGTCAAACTGCATTCATTCGACAGTGTAGAACCATCCCTGGGTGGCTATTGGATTTGTACTTTTGCTATTAGTTCCTCCGGTTCTTGGCAGAGACGTGGTGTATCTAAATCTGGGCCAGGAGACTTCAATGTCCCAGCGTCATTGAACTTTTGAGATGCCTCGAGGAAAGGCCTCTGGTAATCCCACCAAAGGGCTATTCAGTTTCCTTACCTCCAATTTATTCAGGCTGCTTTCCTCCACTGCCTTCTCCTCCCTGTTTCTTACGCCTGTGATTTAATAAGAGCAGTGCCTGAATTTGCAATCTATTCCATGCAGAAGTTATAC
>JARBWK010003161.1:0-13103 GCA_030556195.1 Anolis apletophallus | reverse complement strand
CCTCCCCAAATCCTGCCAGTAGGCCTATTTACAGTTGGCCATGTTGGGCCTGTGTGTTCGGTCCAGACCCATCATTGTTGGAGTCCACAGTGCTCCCTGGATGTAGGTGAACTACAACTCCCAAACTCAAGGTCGATGCCCACCAAACCCTTCCAGTATTTTCTGTTGGTCGTGAGAGCTCTGTGTGCCGAGAGTGGTTCAATTCTATTGTTACAAGAGTTCAAAATTCTCTTTGATTGTAGGCGAACTATAAATCCCAGCAACTACAATTCCCAATAGTCAAGGTCTGTTCCTCCCAAATTCCACCAGTGTTCACATTTGGGCATATTGAGTTTTCGTGTCAAGTTCGGTCCAGACCCATCATTGTTGGAGTCCACAGCGCTCCCTGGATGTAGGTGAACTACAACTCCCAAACTCAAGGTCGATGCCCACCAAACCCTTCCAGTATTTTCTGTTGGTCGTGAGAGTTCTGTGTCCCAAGTCTGGTTCAATTCCATTGTTGGTGGAGTTTATTTTATCATTAGTAATATTGCATGCAAAACAAACATACAATCATATTATCACAACATCATTAGCAGTATTATATTATATATTAGTCTCAAACCTCCCGTTTCTCAGTAAGCTGATCGAACGCGCGGCAGCAACCCAGCTACAAAACTTCCTTGAGACCTCAGAGGGCTTGGACCCCTTTCAATCAGGGTTCCGCCCGGCACGGGACCGAGACTGTCCTGGCGGCCATCTCGGACGATATCCGCTGCCAACTGGACAAGGGAGGCTCAATAGTTCTGGTATTTCTGGACCTTACCGCCGCATTCGACACGGTGGACCATGATCTGCTGATACGACAACTTGCCGCCACAGGGATACAAGGAACAGCTTTAGCTTGGGTGAGCTCCTTCCTGCGCGGACGTAGCCAGCGAGTTGAATGGCGAGGCCAAACATCTAGGAAATCTCTCCTCGAGTGCGGAGTGCCCCAAGGCGCCATATTATCACCAACGTTGTTTAACATCTATGTTCGGCCGCTGGCTGGTATAGTCCGGAGCTTCGGCCTAGGGTGCTACCAATATGCCGATGACACCCAGCTCCTACTGAAACTGGAGCCTGGCGCAACTCGGTGCCCGAAAACTTCACCGAGGCCTAGAAGCAGTGACAAAATGGCTCCGCGCCCACAAACTTAAAATAAATCCATCAAAGACGGAGATCTTATGGCCGGGCCGCCCAGAACCACCTTTTCGCTGCCCCCTTTGAAGGGGAACCGCTGACCCCGTCCCCCCTCAGTAAAAAGCCTTGGTGTTATCCTGGACTCCAAATTGTCGATGGAGATTGCCCAGGTTGCCTCCACGAGCAAAAGGGCCTTCTTCCACCTGCGCCAAGCGAGACAATTGGTGCCCTATCTTCCGACGGAAGCGCTAGCTACAGTAATCCATGCCACGGTTACATCAAGGCTGGATTACTGTAACGCTTTGTATGTAGGTCTACCCCGGTCACTAACCCGCAGGCTCAGATCGTGGAGAACGCGGCCGCCAGGCTTCTCACAGGAACATCGATGAGATGCCACATTACACCATCTCTGCAGCGCCTGCACTGGCTGCCCGTTGCATATAGAGCCTTACACAAGACCTTGACCTTGGCTTCCAAAGCCCTACGGGGCCGGGGCCCAACATACCTAAAAGACCGCTTGCTGATGCCTGCTTACTCAAGGACCCCGCGGCCAGCAAACAAGAACCTTCTTCACGTACCAGGCTTGGAAGAGGCCCACCTGGAGAGCACGAGGCGGAGATCGTTCTCCGTTGTGGGCCCCGTTCTTTGGAACTCGATGCCACCGGACCAGAGAGCCTCCCTCGACCTGCCCCAGTTCCTGACCGCTCTGAAGACCTGGCTATTTAGGAAAGCCCATGGTTAATGCAGAACCAGGAACACAAATACCGGGCCTGGCCCCTGCATTTCACCACTGAATATTTTAATCTAGTTTTAAATACTCTATTTTAATTGTGGAATTTGTTGTGTGTAAGTCGCCCGGAGCACTCACGTGGAGGGCGACTCAGAAATAATAAAGTCAGTCAGTCAGTCAGTCATTACAGTATAGTTTATATTATATTATCTCATAATTATATTATACTACATGACAATATAATTATTATATCATAATAAATTGACATTACAATATAATACAACATTATTATATAATATTATATTGTTGCAAGGGGAGGAGCTTTGATGTGGCAAGAGACAAGATGGGCCTGACTTCTTCTGAGTTCAGCATGCTCTTTGCAGTGTTTCCCAACCTTTTTTGAGCCGCAGCACACTTTTTCCATTTACTAAATCCTGGGGCACACCACCAACCAAAATGGCACAAAATGACACTCTAACACAGTAATACATAGAGTTAATATATTTTTCAATGTATTTATACACTCAGTGTGAAACCTGGGCCTGTTTCGATGAACACAACATAGATATCCTGGCAGGAATGGCAGAAAGACACAAACTTCCCACACAGAACTCCCATAACCAAGAGAAAATACTATAAGAGTTTGGTGGGTATTGACCTTGAGTTTTGGAGTTGTAGTTCACCTATATCCAGAGAGCACTGTGGACTGAAACAATGTTGGATCAGGACCAAACTTGGCATGAATACTCAATATGCTCAAATGTGAACACAGATGGAGTTTGGGAAAATAGACCTTGACATTTGGGAATTACAGTTTCTGGAATTTATAGCTAACACACAATCAAAGAGCATCCTGAACTCTTGCAACAATGGAATTGAACCAAACCTAGCATATTGAACTCTCATTACCAACAGAAAGTACTGAAAGGGTTTGCTTGGGAATTGACCTTCAGTTTGGAAGTTGTAGCTCACCTACACCCAGAGGACCCAAACAATGTCATGTTATGTTGTTGTTTGTTTTCTATCCAGAATCACAATGTTGGAAGGAGGCTCACCATTTTAAGGTCCCTAAAACAGGCATGGGAAAACTTGGCCCTCTGGGTGCTTTGGACTTTAACTCCCACCATTCCTAACAGCCTGAGGCCCTTTCCTGCTTAAGTGGCTGGGGGGAGGAGGAAAAGGGCCTGAGAGTGCTAGGAATGGTGGTAGTTGGAGTCCAAAACACCTGGAAGGTCCAAGTTTGCCCATGCCAGCTTTCGACAGAGACCTCTTCCTCCCCCCTCCCCCTTTTCTTCCCCCCTCCTGCCCAACACTTACTTTTTCTTCTACACTGCCGCTTCTGCCGCCATTTTGATCCGAGGGGCAGCGTGACCACATTCAGGAGGGGAGGGGGGAGGGAGGAAGATGTGGGGCGGGTCTGTGCAGTAGCGCCCGCACGGGTCATATCTTCCTCCCTCCCCCTTCCCGCAGAAGCGGCAGC
Organism: Anolis apletophallus; assembly: GCA_030556195.1. Taxonomy (NCBI): domain Eukaryota; kingdom Metazoa; phylum Chordata; class Lepidosauria; order Squamata; family Anolidae; genus Anolis; species Anolis apletophallus. The sequence continues at coordinate 9,732 of JARBWK010003161.1, read as the reverse complement.
GTGAGCAAAGCCAGGCAAAGCGAGCAGAGCGAGGCTGGGAAGAAGGGAGCCCGAGTGGAGAAGAAAAAGTGATCGGCAGGAGGGGGAAGAAAGGGTATTGGAGGTTCAATTTCCCACGGCACTCCTGATGATCGCTCACGGCACACTAGTGTGCCATGGCACACAGGTTGTGAAACACTGCTCGTTGATTGTAGGTGAACTATAAATCCCAGCAACTACAACTCCCAAATGACAAACTCAATTCATAATGTTATGGTTGGGGTGTCACCCAACATGAGGAACTGTATTAAGGGGTCGCAGCATTAGGAAGGAACCACTGATCTAGTCGAAGCCTGGTATTAGTTAGGCCTAGTTTCATCCGGCCTCTCCTAGTCCTCTTGATGTTTTCGCCTCCTCTAGGACACGGGACTTGCTGCGCTCGGGGGTGATGCCTGAAGCCAAGAAGCCAGTCTGGTACGATGTTTACGCCGCCTTTCCTCCTCTGAAGGAGCCTCTCTATCAGAACCCATGTCCTCGCTACACCAAAGACGAAGACCCTGTGCCCCCCATCTTCTATTCCGAGGATCAAATCCGGGCGTAGGTTGATTTCTCTCCTTTTGAACATGGAATTGACCTACACTTCATTCCTTATGTACCACAATGCTGGCTGTATACCAGGCATGGGCAGTCTTTGGCCCTCCAGGTGTTCTGGGCTTCAAATCCTGTTCGGAATTATGGGAGTTGAAGTCCAAAACACCAGGAGGGCCGAAGGTTGCCCATGCCTGGTATATAGCATTAGACTAGCTGTACCCGGCACGCGTTGCTGTGCCCTATTTAGGAGATGCGAGAAAGTGTTTTTTGTCTTTCCGTCTGCTGTGTTGATGTAGAGGTTGATGCTTGTGTGGGTGGGGTACTTTGGAAGTGAGTGGAGGTACTTGAAATCCCATCATCCATGATGTGCCCTCCTATAAACTGCAGTTGGATGGAGTGTGGGTCATGGGGGCACTGTGTGCCAAGTTGGGTCTTTATCAGTCTTGGTTCTGGGCCACAGTGGTCTGTGGGGAAAGAAGGGTTTGAAAGTGCTACAAATCCATGGAGGTACATCAAATCCCATCATCCATGGTCCACTCTCCTCCAAACTGCAGTAGAATGTAGCATGGGTCGTAGGGGCTCTGTGTGCCAAGGTAGGTCACTGTCAATTCAGGCCATACACAATGTCCCATGAGCTGAGGCCTAGTCGGGAAAATCAAGTTAAAGAAGCCTTACTGTCAATTCAGAGCTTAAACAGCATCCCATTAAGTGAGGCCTAGTCAGGGAAATTAAGTTAATTAAGCCTTACTGTCAATTTTGGGCATGGTTTGTGATTTGTAGGGGTTTAAATTTTCTGTGGGAAGTGTATTGGGTGTTTGTGTTGGTGACTGCCTCAGGCCTTTCCCTTATCCTCCTCTGCCAGGTTATTATGGGTCGGAATGTTCATGTTGGCTGGCCAATAACGGCGTTATGCAAATACTCCCCCACTGGCAACCAATCATGTTGTCAGAATGTAGAGGCCGGGAGATTCATTGGCGGCCGCGGAGGATGCTGGGAAATGTAGTTTTTTTTGTATTGTTGTTTTGGGGGCCTTCTAGGTTTTGGGGGAAAGTTTCTTTGCTAAAAACCTACCTTGCCTGAGGCCTATTTATGTTGCCAAGTTTGGTGTCTCTGCCTTGTAAGGTTTCTCTGCCTAGGACGGTCGTTCCATGACGGGACCTCCTTTATATAATAGATTTTATTTAGGAAGAGATGGCTGCAGCCTCCATGTTTGGTATATTTATGTTCCAACTGGGACAGCTTAGCTTCCAGCCTTTGCTTTGTGTTCGGCGCTGTTGGTGCTTCTCGACCTCACAGCAGCGTTTGGTACTGTTGATTACAATCTACCGATCCATCGTCTCGCAGTATCTGGAGTTCGCGGCCTAGCCCTCAAATGGCTTGACTCATTTCTCTGTAACCGGAAACAATGTGTGGAGTGTAACGCCGCCGCTTACAACTAGCGTCAATTTATGTAATGATTGGAACTCAAAACTGTGAAAGGATCATTGCCACCAATTTATGTGAGGAATCTTTTGCCACCAGTTTATGTGAAGATCTTTTTCTTCAATCTAACTGTGTAGAACTGTGGCAGGGCCGGCTATCCCACCTATTTATGGGAAGCCTCCTTACCTTATAACCTTTGTCACCAGTGAGTAATTCTTGACCAATTACTCACTTACCAATCGCTGCCACCAAGTTATGTGACCACCCGATGTTTCTAAACCTTGCACCAAAAAGTTCACAGAAAGAGATTTATGAATAAAGAACTTTAACTGTTTATTGGTTAACAAGGTTCCAAGCGTGGAGGTTTCAAAGTACACAGAGCTTAGGTGGTTACAATATATCTTTAGAGGCACAGGTCTTAAGGTTACTAAGTTTCTAAACACAATGTTTGACTGTATCTCTTCAAACACTGACTCAATAATATTATAGATATTCTGCCCCAATAGGCTTTCTATCCATCTTCTAGGTTAGCTTTCCAGCCTAACCTACAAACAGCGGTTCCTATAGGCTTTCTAAACCTAACTGCCTTTCTGCAATATCTAAACACAGCCTGTTCTATTTTCTTCAGAAAAGACAACAGCAGCTTCTCAAACTGCCACCAGCTAGTCTAACCGCTCCTGACTAACTGAAGAATTTCAAACCTGGACGTTCTAAAGCTAGTGTTAGGCTCCGCCTCCTGTTGCTATAGCAACAGGAACTTCTCAGAGGCTGTGCACTGTAATATTCCCCGTTAACCCTTTGTGGCCTGTCTAACATTTAATCATCTAACACAATAAAAATGTAATAATACAAACCACACATTTAACCATAAAATAAAGATAAAATCCTCAATACACATAGTGACCTCATGTGGCCCATGTCTCTGAAAGTTGATGTTGATTATATGGTGTATTTTTATATTGTACTAGCTGTACCCGGCACGCGTTGCTGTGCTCTATTTAGGAGATGCGAGAAAGTCTATAAGGGTTGGAATTGATGTGACTTATGGTGTTGAAGTGAATGGGGTGTGTTATGTTTGTGCCTCAGCTCTTTGCCTGCAGTCCTTGGGGTTTGACTTGTGCCATGGCCAGGACGGATCAGCTTGGGGAGGCTTGTCCTGTCAGGGGATCTCTATCTTCACAGGTGCGTCCAGTGTCTGTTGGGGGACTGTTAAAAATCCTTTCCGTATCCTTTTGAGCCACCTTTCTCAAGATCTTCATGTCGAGCTTACTTTCTGCTCCTATCTTTTTCAAGATGTCCTGCTCTGTGTCTTTTGCACCCATTGGTCGATGTCCGACGAGGCTTTCCTCATGGACAGGCCATCTGAGGGAGCTCTTCCAGCGCTGGGCATCAGAAGGTACTTGGTGATGACCTCCATCCCTTGGAGCCAGCATATAGAGGGGCTGGAGCACCCTCCTTGGCAAACCCCATTGTTGCTGGATGGTCCTCTTATTAATGTGGAATTCCAAGCCACTGGAGATCTTTTGGGAAAGGAAGAAGAGCTCCCCTTGAATGGTGTTGATCTCCATCATGGTCTTCTGATTTGAAAGTGTTGGAGGAGGCTCTGGCTGACAGTTTGTTATGGGTCAGAATGTTCATGTTGGCTGGCCAGTACAGCAGTTATGCAAATCCGCCCTTATTGGCAGCCAATCATGTTGTCAGAATGTAGAGGCTGGGGGCAGGTAGTCTTCACATGACGACTGTTCCTTTATATATATAGATTGTGGTGGTGCGGCCTGTAGTGCTGCAAAGGTAAGCCATGCTGAGTCGTCCCCCCCCCCCCGGGGGGGTGAGAAGCTACGGAGTACACGTACCATAAATAAATAATAAAATAAATAAATGGTTGGGGGTCACCACAACATGAGGAGCCGTATTAAGGGGTCGCGGCATTAGGAACCACCGTTCTAGAGAATACTGGCAGCCATTCATGCAAATTGAAACTTCTTATTTTCTGATTTATTTATTAGGAAATTTTATGAAGTTTATGGAAATGGCCCCAAAGCTTTTGAGCTCTCGAGATTAAACTTCAAATCCGCTTGTCAAAGGTAAGTGACGGATTTCGGTCCTAGTTGTTAAATAAACATTGTTTCCATGGCGTGCTCTTCTTGGAACGGCCACATCCTCTTGCATTCCAGGTTTGTTGAGAAATATAATGAATTGCAGAAACAAGGCGAAATGGATGACGATAGACTCTTTGACGAAACGGGGAAGACCCTCTTAGCCGAGGGGTTGACCCTACGGAGAAAAGCCACGGGGAATGTAAGTACTGGCAAAAGATGCTCTGAAGTGTGGAGAGTGAGTGCACAGATCGGTAATTGTGTGCATGTTGAGGGATAAACATGTTTTTCCATGAGCTTTCAACGGGATTATGTTGTGTTTATATTTTTTATGCTATAAAGCATTTATGTGATACATTTATAACGTATTAATTTTTGCTAGCGTCCGCTCCCATCCTTAATCTCTTGGATTTAACCTGGTCATTTGACATCTGCATTTAGCATAAAACACAAATGTAGTTCAACTTGGGCTGAGTGAGAAGGGCAGAATATAAATACTGTAAATAAATAAATACCGTACATACTCGAGTATAAGCTGAGTTTTTCAGCCCTTTTTTAAGACTGAAAAAGGCCCCCTCGACTTATACTAGAGTCAAAGTTATTTATTATTTTACTGGGTTATTATTATTGCATTTATTGTTTTACTCGATTATTACATATATTATATTTCTCCATATATTGTTATCATTACATTATTTTTTTACACTATTATTATTACGTTTATTATATTTCTCCATATACTGTTATCATTACAGTTATTATTTTACTCTATTTTTATTACATTTATTATATTTCTCCATATACTGTTATCATTACAGTTATTATTTTACTCTATTTTTATTACATTTATTATATTTCTCCATATACTGTTATCATCTATATATATAAAATCCTTCATGTCGTGGTGACAGTCTTAAAGACAAAGAAACCACACAAGGCAGACACACAAAACTAGCCCACATACACTCACAACCCTACTTGCTATGTTTGTTTTACTCGATTATTACATATGTTATATTTCTCCATATATTGTTATCATTACATTATTTTTTTACACTATTATTATTACGTTTATTATATTTCTCCATATACTGTTATCATTACAGTTATTATTTTACTCTATTTTTATTACATTTATTATATTTCTCCATATATTGTTATCATCTATATATATAAAATCCTTCATGTCGTGGTGACAGTGTTAAAGACAAAGAAACCACACAAGGCAGACACACAAAACTAGCCCACATACACTCACAACCCTACTTGCTATGTTTGCAGCTAAAAAAAACCCGCGCTGCCCGTTGAAATTCGTGCGCTTCCAAGTCCGCTGGCCTTCCGGAAAGCCTGTAAGACCCTGTTGTTCCAACAGGCTTTCGGACTTTAAATTGCTGGCCCTACCGACATCTACAGGTCTCTCTTGATATTGTATCTATTTTAGAGCTGCTGTTTTAATCCTGTGATGTTAATGTTTTATATACATGTTGTATATAATTGTATTGCTTTGTGCAAGTCGCCCCGAGCCGGATGGGAGTGGCGACTGATAAATCTGAATAAAATAAATAAATAAAGAAATAAATAAAATTGTTATAAAATAATAAATGTAATAATAATAATAAATGGAGAAAAATAAGAAATGTAATAATAATTTACAACAATAATAAGATTAAAAAGATAAAGGGAATAATAAAAAAATAAAAAAGTAAAATAAAAGAGTAAAATAATAAGAGAAAAATAATAAATGGAATAATAATAAATAATTACATTTATTGTTTTATTCTATTATTTTATTTTACTTTATTTATTTTTTATTATTCCATTTATTATTTTACAACAATAAGAGTAAAATAATAACAAATAAAGAAAGAAAATAAAAGAGTAAAATAATACATGTAATAATAATAAATAATTACATTTATTATTTCTTCTATTATTTTACTTTATTATTATTATATTTATTATTTTACAACAAAACAAGTAAAATAACAATAAATAAAGTAAAATAATAGAATAAAATAATAAATGCAATAATAACAATAATAAGAGTAAAATAATAAATGTAATAATAATAAATAAAGTAAAATAATGGAGTAAATAATAAAGTAATTTATTATTATTCCATTTATTATTTTACAACAATAAGAGTAAAATAATAACAAATAAATAAAGAAAATAAAAGAGTAAAATAATACATGTAATAATAATAAATAATTACATTTATTATTTTTTTCTATTATTTTACTTTATTATTACATTTATTATTTTACAACAAAAAGAGTAAAATAATAATAATAAATAAAGTAAAATAATAGAGTAAATAATAAAGTAATTATTTATTATTATTCCATTTATTATTTTACAACAAAAGAGTAAAATAATAATAATAAATAAAGTAAAATAATAAGAGAAAAATAATACATGTAATAATAATAAATAATTGCTCTATTATTTTACTCTATTATTTTACTTTATTTATTATTATTATTACATTTATTATTTTACTCTTATTTTACTTTATTTATTATTATTACATTTACTATTTTACTCTTATTATTGTTATTATTTTACTCTGTTATTATTACATTTATTCTTTTAGCACAAGTTTGAGCTTCTCTTCTAATTCATATTATCAGGTTAAAGGCGCACCAGCAAGATCATGACCTATATTGTGAGGCCCCTTGTTTTGTTGTTTTTCCCCTTGAAAGCCGTTGAATTTATCTGACTATCAACGTGACTGTGTTTGGCTGCTCTGTTTTACCCTGTAGGTGACCCCTGATGCCAGGCCCAGGGACCCTATGCTGGAAGTGAGACTTCAAAGTGTGTTGCAAGAGATGCAAGACAGCTCGAAAGAGCAGAAGCCTGAGACCGCGGAGGAGGTGCCAAAGGAAGGCCCCTTGCCATCCTAAGGCCTTGATTTTGACATGGGTGTTAGGTGCCGCTGGCTACCTGGTCTGTGAAATGTGTGACATCCTGGACTGAGAGATGCTTGCAAGAAGCATGGCTGGTGACGTTTGTCCCACGTCACATTTCCCCACTGCTATGAACAATCTTTTGATGTGCCTTGGCTTCCGGCATACATGGATTCAGTCATTAAACCATGGATTCAGTCAATCAGTTCAATGGTGGAGGTGTTAAATGGCTTGTGGTCACTGAGGCTGTTTCTCAACCTTCCTAATGCCGCGACCCCTTAATATAGTGACCCCCACACATAAAATTATTTTTGTTGCTACTTCATAACTTCACAACAGCACCAACTGCTGCTCTGATATCAGAGTGAAGGGAGGGGCCAGGAAGGCAGTTCCATCTTGCCTCCTGCACTGTGCTTATAGTATAATCTCTATCTATTATATAAAGGAGGTCCCGTCATCGAACGACTGACAGAGACAGAGAAACCTTCCAAGGCAGAGACACCAAACTTGCCAACAAAAATAGGCCTCAGGCAAGGAAGGTTTTTAGCAAAGAAACTTTCCCCCCAAAAAACCTAGAAGGCCCCCAAAACAACGATTAAAAAAACCCACATTTCCCAGCATGCTCTGCGGCCGCCAGCAAAACCCATTGGCCAAGCCAGCCAAGGCTAGATTAGAATGCTGAGTGATTTGAGTTTAGTCAGTTGGTGTTTGAGGGTTAAACTGTCAAGGCCAAGATCTAGGAGGGAGACAAATAGGGCACCAGGGACACAGGCACCACTGACAAACACATACCCCCAGAATAACACAAACTTGCAAAACCCACAAAAAAAATCCTGCAACACAAAAACCCACCCCAAACAAAATACACAACAAACACCACTGGCAAAAGCAACACCCCCTCCACATCACAACCAGCACACATCCAGACTAAGAGAACTATGTCACCACAACACATACAAAATACACCCCACAAATACCTGACAACTTCCCCAACACAAAACCCAGGACTGCACTCACTACTCACCACCACACACACCTCCAAATACACACACGTCCCAGGCACAATACTCCAGCAATTCCTACCCACACAACACAACACAACTTCCTATCACAACCCATCCCCCCAACCTTACGGGACCCCGCACACACAACACCTACTACCACCACAAACAAAAACCAACTCCACCTATACTCCAACCACAACACAACACTGCACTGATACTCTACAAACACACACAAACACCCAAAACACCCCACCCACACAAGCATTCCACAACATACTACCACCCACAATGCCACCACACACCCACTAACTCACCAAAAAGTAATACCTACACACAACACAATACGCACATAACACAACCTTGCGTCTACTGCTCAACCCATTTGTATGCCATTCCTTCCTTCCACACAGGCATAAGCTGACCCAAAAGACAAGCCATGCCTCCTAAAAAGAACAGCATCGGACGACACACTCACAACGCTATATAAATCACACAAAAAAGGGCAGAACAAACGCCAGAACAGAAAGACACTGCACGACACTAGCTTTTGCCATCACCATAAACAAGGCTCAAGGACAAACACTACAAATCTGTGGCATAGACATTGACACAGAATGCTTCTCCCACGGACAACTCTACGTAGCGTGCTCCAGAGTTGGGAAACCACAGAACCTCTACATCAACACAGCAGACGGAAAGACAAAAAACATTGTATATCCACAAGCTCTTTAGAATGCCAGCAACACCACACACCGACAACTCCCTGGACTTCAACATCCCACCCACCAGAACAACCCACAACGACACAGCCATGACCCCACCAAGACCATAAGTCACATCAATTCCAACCCTTACATACTCAGACTTTCTCGCATCTCCTAAATAGGGCACAGCAACGCCTGCCGGGTACAGCAGGTACATAATAAAAGAGAAAAAGATGTATATATGTATGTATGTGGAGGAAGTGTCCACTTACACCAGTGTTTCTCAACCTGGGGGTCGGGACCCCCATGGGGGTCACGAGAGGGTTTCAGAGGGGTCACCAAAGACCATCAGAAAACATATATTTCTGATGGTCTGAGGAAGCCCTTGGCTTGTCCTTCTCTTTCTTTTTGGAAACAGACTGCAAATTCCCCCACCTAAAGCTCTCCTCTGCTGTGATTGGCAGACTTCCCAGCCAATGGGGAGGGCTGTTTCTGAGACTCCAAGCAGGGAGGGGAGAGCAGGCGTGCTCGGCACATGGCAGCATGATGCGTATGTGTGGGTGAGGGAGAGTGTATGGGATGGAGGCTCACGCCAGCAAGTCCCTTCAAGGCATGAGGGTTCTGTGTAGGACGTTTGGCCCAATTCTATCATTGGTGGGGTGCAATGGGCTCTTTGATTGTAGGTGAACTAAAAATCCCAGCAACTACAACTCCCAAATGTCAAGATCTATTTTCCCCAAACTCCACCAGTGTTCGTTTTTGGGTATATTGAGGATTCATGTCAAGTGTGGTCCAGATCCATCGTTGTTGAGTCCACAGTGCTCTCTGGCTGCAGGTGAACTACAACTCCCAAACTCAAGGTCAATGCACACCAAACCCTTCCAGTATTTGCTGTTGGTCATGGGAGTTTTGTGTGCCAAGTTTGGTTCAATTCAATTGTTGGTGAGTTCAGAATGCTCTTTGATTGTAGGCGAACTATAAATCCCAGCAACTACAACTTCCAAATGACAAAATCACACACACACAC
>JARBWK010003160.1:0-13104 GCA_030556195.1 Anolis apletophallus | reverse complement strand
CTAAATTTGAACACTAGTGAGTTTAGGGAAAATAGAGCTTGACATTTGGGAGTTGTAGTTGCTGGATTTATAGTTCACCACCAACAATGGAACTGCATGTGGAGGTCAAAGTGAAGGGGGCGGGACCAAGGAAGAGGGACACACGACCCCTCCTAATGGCCATTTGTTCACCGCCCCCTTAAAGGGGTTCACCGCCCCAAATTCCGTGAGCCTCCTACCGCCCTTGATCGCCTCACCGCCCACAGGGGGTAGTACCACCCACTTTGAGAATCAGGGCTTTACAATAATAAACAATGGAACACACAAACACAGGCAGAGGCTTCTTCTTTCATTTCTGGCTTCTGGAAAGAGAAGAAAATAGGTTTTTTGTAGGAAGGGAAAAAGAGCTATAGATTTGCCTACAAGTGCTAATTATATACTTAAATAAAGCAGAGCTATTTCTGAAGTTTAAAGAACAAAGCATCTCATGACAACACATAACACTGTGTGCAGGTGAGCTGCTCTCTAATGATGGCCCCCTGTTTGCCCTTCTTACAGTCTTTTATCTTTAAATTGGATTTGGACCGGCTAGCCTTTCAAGCAGAGGATACCTTCAAATACAGGCACGATCTCTTAACAGACCTTTTGGCAGAATATACCTGTCAATTAGGACATATGACCATCTGAACTCAGATGCGTGCAGGGGAAATGTGCCTCTGAGCATGCACAGAATTCCTTTCCCTGGCTACCAAAGAGCTCTCTGCTCGCACAGCTTTGAAACATCTCAAATGATCCCAAGGTTCAGGTCCGTCTTTTAAGAAACTAGACTTGATACTTGAGTATTTAGGGGCATGTGGTATCCATTTCAGGAGGAGAAGCAAGAAAAAGCCTGCTGTGGCCTCTGCTCTGAGGCACGTTGGGAGTTACGGCATCTGAAAGCAAAGAGATGTGAGAATGCAGCTCTTGCTTTCTCTCTCTGAAGTATCCCATTCAGGTGACCTTCATTGCCAGGGCTGTCCCAGATTTGCACCAGTTCTTTGCAACTCCTCCCTTTCTCTCATTAACCTTGCAATGTCTCCATTTTCCCTTCCTTTCAATACATGGTTTTTTGTTCAGCTGGATTTGCCAGCAACCTTTTCTAATGGCTATGGGAAACTACAGCTCACCCTCTGAAACACAGCCAGATGCTGCTTTCCCTTCAAACCATCTCACTTTTACAGAATATACGTGTGTGTGTGTGTGTGTGAAATGTACACACTTTATTTCAAAGTGTACGTTTGATCTGACAGAGATCTGTTTCTGTATGCTTGCATATGGGTACCTTTCTAGTGCAGTGTTTCTCAACCTTCCTAATGCCGACCTCATGTTGGGGTGACCACAACCATAACATTACTTTTGTTGCTACTTCATAACTGTAATTTTGCTACTGTTACGCATCGCAATGTAAATATCTGATATTCAGGATGCATTTTCATTCACTGAACCAAATTTGGCACAAAAACCCAATACGCCCAAATTTGAATACTGTACTGCCGGTTGGGACGGGGATTGATTTTGTCATTTGGGAGTTGGGGCAGCAGATGAAAAGATTGTATAGATGTCCGTTGTTGCCAGTTGGGTTCGGGCTGGTTGGAGTAAGTGTCCCCTAGAGGACCTAAGTGTCCTAAAGCAGGGCTGTCCAACTTCTGCCGGCCCAAGGGCTGCTGCGGGGGGTGTGGCCGCTCGCAGGCATGCACGGCAGAGCGGGAGCGGCGAGGCGCTCTCCGACATCTCCCTGGCAGCTGCAGCGGCCGCCCTGGGAGCTTACTTTACTTTCTCTTCCTTCCGAGAAAGAAGGTAAGCTCCCAGGCCGGGCCGAATAGGGGCAGGCCGCTGCCTCGCATGCCCGGTGTCCTGCCTGGTCAGGACGTCACCCAGCCCCGCCGAAAAGGGGCAGGCCGGGCAGGACGCCGAGCATGCGCGGTAGCGTCCTGCCCCTTTTCGGCAGGGCTGGGTGACGTCAGGCGTGGCGTCTGCGCCAAGGAGGAAGAGGTGGATGGAAGCCGGGCCTCTGCCTCCACCTCTTCCTCCTCGGCGCCGGCGCCACGCCTGACGCCACACCAGCCCTGCCGAAAATGGGCAGGACGCGCAGGACGCCAGGCATGCGTGCCAGGGCGGGAGCGGCCCTGCCCCCTGTGGGCCCCCAGTGGCCCCACTCCCCGGAGATTGAGTTTTTTAATTTTTTAAAAATAAAAACAGCTGAGTTCTTGCGGGCCGCGTCCAGGGGGCTGGCAGGCCGTGTACGGCCCGCGGGCCGCCAGTTGGGCAGGCCCATCCTAAAGGGTAGGTTGTGCAGGAGGGGGCAATCTGTAGGCAACCTCGATCCAAACCATGTTGGTCTTTAAAAGTAAAAACAACTTCGTACTTTGCCCGAAACTAACTGGCAAACAGTGGAGCTACTTTAATATGTATGTAATATGTTCACTCCTAGATGCTCCTGTAACCAATCTGACTGCCATGTTTTGAACTAAGCTTCCCAACTTGGGACAGAAGTAATCCTATGTACAGCGCATTGCAGAAGTCTAACAATGAAGCCTAAAGCTGTAACCAATTAAAGTTCTAGCTTTCCTTTCTCCACACCATGTTGTTCCAAGCCATGTTGCTTGTTGTGGTCATTGTTCTGCCACACACAGCATGTGTCACAACAAACAAAAGAAGTGAAGATGACTAGCACTTATCTAAATACCCTGGGCTGTCATAGTTCAATACTCAAATCATTCTGTCATGCTGGCTCCATGACGGAAGTACTAACAAGCAGACAAGTTGGTCCTGCCTAAATGATCTTGCATAATGATAATATAATATCCACTATAATTGTAATATGAGTCAAAATAGGGTTTAAGCATAGGGCTACAATTCTGGAACCTAGGATTTGATTCCTTGCTTGGTCATGAAACCACACTTGAGCGAGTCACACACTCTCAGCCTCAGGAGCTCCTGGTAGTGCAATGGGTCAGCTGGACTGCTGACTGACTAGTCAGCGGTTTGAATCTGGGGAGAGCAAGTTGAGCTCCGTCTGTCCGGTCCAGCTCCCCATGCAGGGACATGAGAGAAGACTCCCACAAGGATGGCGTCCCCTGGGCAATGTCCTTGCAGAGGGCCAATTCTCTTACACCAGAAGCAACTTGCAGTTTCTCAAGTCGCTCCTGACATGAAAAAAAGGCCTCAGAAAATGCTATAATAATATCCCGGAAATGAGTAGAAGGCGCACAACAGCAAGAATTATACCATTAAGCATTTTTATTTTAATGCTCCTATATCTCTGCATTTAATCCACTCCAAGGGGATGTTCCCATCCTGTAGCAACCTCTTAACTAATTCATCCATTCATTTACTGTGAGAAATCTGTATTTTTGGCAAGCCTACAGTGCCCTCTCGTGGTAGTTCAAGCGCCTTAAACTTTGGACTCCTCTATATTGTCATAACCTCCATGCAATAGACAAAAAATAGATTTTTATACCAGCCTGCCTCTGTCAATCAGATCTTTCCGTATGCAAGATGGCAGGACCACGCCTGATTGGGAACTGTTTCCTTGCAGGCAAGTTTTGTTTGCAAGTTTTATATGGGAGAAAAGGCAAGGGTTTAAGCTTGGGTGTTTTTCTCTGTGGCATCTACTTGTAGGAAATGGAGGTGAAAAGTTTGTGTTGTACTGAATTTAACTTTAAGGTCTCAATGAACTAAGGAAAACTCTCCGGGAAGACACTTCTCGGAGAGCTATTTTAACATTCACAAAATTGAATGCCAACACAGCTCTATGCTCCGCTCAAAAGCGCAGGAGTAACTAGTGCATGCTAATGTCATTCCCTTGTATCTCTTTTGAAACTTAAAAGCAGGAACTGAATGCTTCACAGTCTTAGGGGCCAGTAGGTTTGCCTGTCTTCTCATTGCACTCTCTGCCACCTTCTAATTTTAGTGTCTCTTTTGTTGGCTGCTTGAAGTAGAGACAGCTGTTGCCATGTTTGTTGCAGGGAGAAGGAGATTACAATACAAAGATAACCATTTATTTTGTGGCTAAAATTAAATGTATGTAGGAACACACATGCTCGGTAGTTACACAAAACTCTGAAGGGAGAGTGTATTCAAAAATGCAGGAGCCAAAGTTAAAGAAGTAATGTTTTCAGTAAGATGTTCTCTAAGACAGTGTTTCCCAACTGCTGTGATGCGGCATAGTAGTGTGCCGTGATGGACCTCCTGCTGTGCCGCGAGAAAAGCTCTCTGCCCCCCTTCCTGCCCCCTCCTCCTGCCGAACTCCTGCTGCTAGGGGGAGGAGGAGGAAGGGCCGGGCGGCGGCGAAGAGAAAGAAGAAGGGGCCGGGGCGCCGCCTCCTTTGGCCATTTTCCCAGCCAGCCTCCAATCCGCCATGACTCCCGCCATGACTCTCACCCCTCGCTCACTTAAGCCATACTTGAGGGGACAGTGCCAAGCCAGCATTGTGCTGGTTCTGCCACCGCTGACTTGGCATTGCCCCCTCAAGGCTGGAGAAGCTGTGGGAGAGCTGAAGCCAGGGGGAGGGGGCGGGGCATGGCGTGGCCTGGCTCCTCCCCCTCTCCCAGCAGCTGCTCCCAGCAGGCCACCATCCCTCAGCCGTTCTTTACTGTGTTAGAGTGTAATTTTGTGTCATTTTGGTTGGTGGTGTGCCCCCGGATTTTTTAAATTTTAAAAGTGTGCCGCGGCTCAAAAAAGGTTGGGAAGCACTGCTCTAAGAGCCCTTCCAGACATGCCCTATATCCCAGAATATGAGTCTGCACTGCCAGATAATCTGGGATAAGCAGAAAACCTGGGATCCGATACTGGGTTATAGATACTGTCTGGAAGGGTCTGAAGCAGGGGTCAGGAACCTTTTTGACTCAGAGTCATAAAAGCAAAATATTTGGACATTTATTTCAGTGAGAGCCATATACTGTAATATATAATATATTTTATGACTGAATTCAACTAAATGTGAGTATATACGTACATACTATGAGAAAAGGATTCCCCCGGCAGAATGACGGGACACTTCAGACCTGGCTCTGCAAAAGGCATGCTCAGGACTCTGGGAAGGAAGAGAAGAAGGAAGGAAGGGGGAAAGAAAGAAAGAAAGAAAGAAAGAAAGAAAGAAAGAAGAAAGAAAGGTGGGAGGGGGAGAGGAAGAAAGAAAAGAACAAACTATGAAAAAGGAAGAAAAGAAAAGCAGGAGAGAGACAAGGAAGGGAAAAGAAAGAAGGAAAAGGAGAGGACAGGAAAGGGTGGGGGAAAGAAAGGAAAGGGAGTGAGGAAAAAGTAAAATAATGAAGGGAAAAGAAAGAAGGGGAGAGAGAGGGAAGTGAAAAGAAAGGAAGGAGAAGGAAAGGAAAACTTGGGGAAAAAGAATAGAAGAGGAAGGAAGGAAGAGGGAGGGAGAATGGAGGAAAGAAGAAAGGAGAGAAGGAAAGGGTGAAGGGGAGAAAGAAAGGAAGGAAGGGAGAGGGAGAATGGAGGAAAGAAGGAAGGGGAGAGAGGGAGGGAAAAGGAAGGAGAGAAGGAACGGGTGAAAGGGGGGGGGGGAGGAAGGAAGAGGGAGAGCCAGATGCAATTATGAAAAGAGCCACATCTGGCTCCCGAGCCGTAGGTTCCCTACCCCTGGTCTGAAATGTTCTTGTTTGGGATGGGCAGTCCTAGCTTATCCTCTGCCTTCTCATTATCTCATCAGTTCTGATAATGTCCCGGTTCCCCTTCCAACTTTCTCCCTTTGTCCTCATGCTACTTCAATTGCTGAAAATTCAGTTTGAAACTCAATAAATTGGAAGAGGGGGAGAAGACGATAGTAGCTTGCCCTTCTCAGCAGTCCTAGACAAAAGTAAACTGGTGCCACATCTCTAAACTTGTTTGTTCTGTAATTTTGCCCCAACATGACTATACTCTGATGTTGATTGGGAATACATGTAGGTAAAGGTAAAGATTTCCCCCTGACATTAAGTTCAGTTGTTTCCAATTCTGGGGGTGGTGCTTGTAACGACCTGGCCCTTGACCACTTGGGGCATGGTGGACCTTCCTATTTTATCCCACCGCTGCCACCAAAAAGTGTGACGACCTGGGCTCCTGGGTGCTTTGAACCCCAATAATGTTCTTGTTGTTAAGGTAACGCTGCCACCAACCTTGGGTAAATACCCAAGGTTTTATTATAGATAATATAATTATGATAACTAACCCCCTTATGGCTCAATGGCAACTCTCAGCGTGATGGAGGAAGGAGGAAGGCTCAGGTCTTCCTCCTTCCTCCGCAGGCTCCGCCCCTCCGTGGCTCGCCCCTGTCTCCAGCCTTTGCTCCTGCTGCTGCTCCAGGAAGCGCCAGAGCACGAAGAGGTCATACAGGCACAGCTGGCTGCCAAAGAAGAGAAGGGGGAGCGCGCGAGGAGGAAGGGAACTTCTTCTTCCCCTCCGTTGGCCGCTCTGCTTTGCCTGCCCGCCTGCCGGGGCCCTTATGCAGGCCGGAAAGAAGCGGCTGAAGGGCCGCATCCGGCCCACGGGCCGCAAGGTCTCCAGGTCTGAGGTAGAGGCTTCTTATGAAAGATGGCACAATACGAGGCTTGGATTTTACACTGAACAGAGAAATGTTTATTGTTTCAACTGGTTTCTTTAAGAAGGCACAGAAGCGTAACAGTTACTTTAAAACTTGAAAGAGTGTAATGGTTGTTTGGCACAGTTAACTTCTAATCTTCAAAACTTAGTTTCCAAAAGATCTTCCTCACACTATCAGCTTCCCTGATTAGCTGTGAGTTTCCACTAACTAGAATAGTTAGCCGCCTGAAGTTCCTCAGGCTGTCTGAACAAGCTAACAAACTCCTGTTCTAAGAGTCCCCTGTTAGCTTCCAGTCCCTGAGCCAACCTCCTATCTCTTGACCAAGAGATTTCAAGGCTTCCTGACTGACTACTACTGGTCAGCACTAAAAGGTTCCAAAACTCTGTCAGCTTCACCAGTCTTTCCCCTCTGACACTAAGAGCTGTCAGCTTCCCTGACCCTTAGCTCAGATAAATCACTGGATGCTTCTGCTACAGAGCACAGACTGCTTCAGACTCCCTGCTAAAACTCTGATGTTACTTTGTCAAAAGCCAAGCCCTAACTGACTGACTCTCAGACAAGATTTCCCCTCCTAACCAGTTTGGCTCCTCCCCTCAGATCTCTAGCCAATCCCCAGGGCCATACTGTTTCCACCCAGAGGAGTTCCAAACCACTCCCCCTTCTCTAACAATTCCTTCCCATAATGGCTGCCCTGTGGACACTCCCTCTCAAGATGGATGCCAAACTGTTTACATAGGCTGACCTCACTACTTCAGCCTAGCCAACTGGGTGAGTCCTTACAGTGCTTATCTCCATTTCTAAGCCAAAGAGCCGGTGTTATCCGTAGGCATCTCCAAAGTCATGTGGTCAGCGTGTTAAATCCCTGTGCTGGCAGGACTGAAGACCAGCAGGTCGCAGGTTCGAGTCTGGGGAGAGCGCGGATGAGCTCCCTCTATCAGTTCCAGCTCCTCATGCGGGGACATGAGAGAGGCCTTCCAACTCTTCGTGACCTCGTGGACCAGCCCATGCCAGAGCTCCCTGTCAGCAGTGGCCACCCCCAGCTCCTTCAAGGTCAAGCCAGTCACTTCAAGGATACCATCTGTCAGATTATTGCATTTTTAAATAGCAATTCATGAGTCAGCACAAGATGTATTTTCTGCAGTGTGACATGTTTGACACCAGATGGCGCTGTCTCAAGACTGATAAATGGAATGTTGAGGAATGACAGTTGGGATCTGACAGTTGGTGTCAGTTGGGATTAAATATTTGTGAGGAAAGGATGTTTAGGAAGGTAGCTGTAATTGCTGTTGTTTTTCCATGCTTAGCTTGTTATTGTTAAATTCAATTCAATACAAAGTTATATTTTTACCTTGTGAATTGAATGAGAGTGTCATTATTCACACGAACAGAGACTGGAGGTTTTTTGGGCCGATGAGGAATTAACATTCTATATTTCTGTTGCCTATTCCGCTGTGGCATAAATACTCAACGCCGAAGAGGTTATGGGCCCAGATTCCAGAACCCAGAACCCAGAATCCAGAATTGCAGAGGCACAGAGATACTACATAACCCATAATTCATAGAAAAAGTTTTTGAATAACACTGGAAATAGCAGCAGAAGTCGCTGTTTACCTCAGTGTTAGAGAAAAAAGCTGAAGTGAATTTTTGCCAGGAGCATCTGTAGTGTGAAGAGAGATGGCATTATTTGGAGCACAGCATCATTTAGAAAAACTCAGAGGCAGTTCAAATTATTTAATATGGGCTACCAAAGTGCGAGCAGTTTTGGCAAAGGAGGAGCTGTTATCCTGCCTTACACATCGACCGATTTCTGATGCAGAAAGGTTGAAAGATGGCAAGGCAAGGGCTACCATCATCCTGTCAGTTGACGATAGGAACCTCACATATTTAGCTCTGGAAGAAACAGCCGCTGACTGTTGGAAAAGGCTTGAAAAGCTGTATCAGCAGGCTACTGGAGGCTCAAAAGTTTTATTGAGCAGAGAACTGTTTTCACTGAAGCTTCTGTCAATAGAAGATTGTGCCAGAGAGACTCATTTGAGTAAAATGCTGAGCCTATTTAATGATTTAGCAGCAAGGGGCACCAATTTTACAGAAGATCAGAGAGGCTTAATTCTACTAAGCAGTTTGGGGCAGAGCTACAACTCATTCATCGACTCCATGCAATCTGTGAAAGAAGAGGACATCAACTTCGACTTAGTTTCGACTAGATTGGAGAACTGGGCTTGTTTCAGAAGAAATGCCCAGCAACTTTCAACGGAGAAGACGCTCAACAAAGGCTTCAATATGAAGAGGAAAGAGACAATCCAGTGTGACATCATCTGTTACATTTGTAATAAAAGAGGACACAAAGCTAGACAATGTCATCAGAACAGGTTTAAGAAGAGTGAATCAGCACAGAGCAAGAAAGAACAGATCAACAATTCAAGAAAAGACTCTGATTCAGGCTGTCTGTTGATGAGTTTACAATGTAACAATGATTTTATTCCTCAGGTACCCTGGATTATTGACTCTGGGAGTGCAAAGAGTTTTGTTAAGGATAGTAAATTGTTAGCAGAGAAGGAACCTTTATCTGGTTCTATGCAAAGTTGTGTGAGTCTAGCCAATGGTCAAAGGTGCAAGGTTTTAAC
Source organism: Anolis apletophallus (assembly GCA_030556195.1). Taxonomy (NCBI): domain Eukaryota; kingdom Metazoa; phylum Chordata; class Lepidosauria; order Squamata; family Anolidae; genus Anolis; species Anolis apletophallus. The sequence continues at coordinate 3,921 of JARBWK010003160.1, read as the reverse complement.
AAAGGGAGAAGTTGAAATTGGTCAACTTAGTCTAAAGTTAGACAATGTTTATTTAGTTCCTGAGCTGGAACACAATGTTCTAGGGGTGAAACAACTTGCAGACCATGGTTTATCCATTGTGTTTGAAGGGGAGTTATGTAAAATGAGTAATAAAAATACAGGTATGTATAAGGAAGTAAAATTTCAAAATGGTTTCTATAGAATGAATGCTAGTAATAAAATGTCTACAAATAGTATTCAGAGTTTGGAAGGGAAACCTCTGCATGGTGACAGATGTCTGCACATGCTACACAGGAAGTTTGGCCACATGAACTATAATATGATTAGAAAGACTGCACAGCTAGTAGGCATTCAAATACCAGAATGCAGAAATTATTTAGAGTGTGCTGTCTGTAACAAAACAAAGTTAAAGGCTTATCCTGTTGCCAAAAGGAGTGATAGAGTAACAACTAAGTTACAGTTAGTGCACATGGATCTAGCTGGACCTTTTCCAAAGAGTATTGGAGGAATGTATTTCTACTAGTAATAGTAGATGATAGGTCTCGATTTGGCTTCGTTTATCCTCTGAAAGGTAAATTTCAGGTGTATGAAAATTTTATTGAATGGTACAATTTTGTGAAGAACCAATTTCCTGATTTGACTGTTAAACAAGTTCAATCTGATAGAGGAGGTGAATTTGTGAATGAAAGACTTAAGAATTTTTTAAGGATAAAGGAATTTGGCATAGGAAAACAAATCCGTGTGTATCAAAAGAAAATGGAATTGCGGAGCGTCGCTTAGGTGTAATTCAAACCATGGTAAAATCAATGCTTGAGGATGCACAAATGTCCAAAGGTTTTGGGCAGAAGCAGCTAACACTGCCAATTACGTGCTGAATAGGTTATGGACCTCAAGTGTAAATGAAATCCCATTCTATTTGTTTTATGGAAGACATCCAAAGTTGGATCATTTTCAAGTATTTGGTGCGCATGCAAATGTCTTAATTCCTATACAGCAAAGAGACAAAAGAGATCAGCATTGGGTAAAGATGCAATTTATGGATATGAAGGTGGAACGAAGGCTATAGATTCTGGAATGGCTCTTCTCCAGGAAGAAGATCACAGTCTCCAGATCTGTAAAGTTCGAAAATAATACTCATTGGGATAGAATTCATGCGAACACTGAAGTGTTCATAACCCCAAGTGTTTCTAGAGTAAAGAATGAATCTGAAGTTGTAGAGGTATTAGATGAGACAAATGTGGAAGAAAGCAAGGAACAATCTGAAGAAAGTAATTTTCATGATGATTTTGCGCCACAAACTCTGACTTAGTGTCCAAATCTGTAACAGAGGTTGATGGACATTGTCAAGAGGAGATTAGGGATGTGGAGGAGACTAAGGATGAGATTCCTAGGAGATCCACACGTATCACTAAAGGAATTCCACCAGCCAAGTACCAAGTCACGCAAATAGGAAGTATAGAGTGGAAAGATCCTAATTCTTACGCTGAAGCATTGCGTAGACCGAAAAATGAACGTGATTGTTGGGTAAAAGCAATGAAGAAGGAATTTGATTCACTTCATTCCTTAAATGTTTTAGAACAAGCAAATGTAACCAAAGATGTAAAGGTAATTGGTTGCAAGTGGGTATTTAAAAGGAAAACACAAGTTGATGGTTCATTATTGTACAAAGCAAGATTGGTTGCACAAGGTTTTGGTCAAATTTACAATCAAAATTATGATGAGGTATATGCTCCAACGATTAGACCTGAAACAATTAGGACTGCTTTAGGCATCGGTGTGCAAAGAAAGTATGTTATAAGGCACTTTGACATTGCCACAGCTTATTTAAACGCAGAGCTGACTGACAATGTATATATGAGAGCAATACCTGGTTTTGAAAAAGATACTCCAACTGGTGTGTATCGACTACGGAAAGCATTATACGGGCTAAAGCAAGCAGCGAGATACTGGAACCAGTGTATAGACGAAAAGTTAAAGGGTCTTGGCTTCGAAAGAAGCAGTGTAGATACATGTCTATATAAGAAAGGAAAAGAGTCTAAAAAGCAAACATTTGTTTTGGTGTTTGTCGATGATCTCTTAGTACTAGCACCATCCGAAAGGGATGTGGAACAAGTTTTCAAGGGACTAAAACTCAAGTATGACTGTAAAAGATCTTGGAGAAGTCCGGAAATACTTAGGCGTAAATGTAACTAGAACTTAAAAAGATATTTGGCTAGATCAAAAAGACAAAATGTTTTAGTTACTTGAGAGAACAAGATTGACTCTTTGTAAAAAAGAAGCAACTCCAAAGGTACCAGATTTTTTTAAAGCTGGATAGAGGTGAAATGTTTGTCAATCAAACATTGTATAGATCAGTAGTTGGGAGCCTCTTGTATTTGGCAAATTGGACTAGGCCTGACATCGCCTATGCCACTAATGTACTAAGCAGGAGAGTGAATGAACCAACGCTGACTGATTGGCAAGCTGTACAACGAGTGTTAAGATATTTGAAAGGAACATGTGACAAAAAAGCTAAAAATTTGTCCAAAAGAAAGCGGTATGAAGGGGTTTGCAGACGCAAGAAGTTTTGGTGACAACGAACAAAACTTGTCATGTTCGGTATCTAATTAGTTTTAATGGGATATAGTGACATGGAAATCTCGTAAACAGTCACACGTTTGTTTATCCACGGCAGAAGCCGAATTTTTCTGCTTTGTCTGACTGTTGTACAGAACTAGAGTGGATAAAGTCTCTAGTAAACGAGTTCCAAAGTTTTGAAGATAAGATATCTTTATTTACTGATTCTCAATCTTGTATAGCAATATCAAATGCTGAAGGATTAAAGCAGAGAACAAAATATATTGGGGTAAGGTACCAAAATGTTAGAAAGTTAGTACAGGATGGTTTTATTAATCCTGTGTATGTCCAGTCAGATGAAAATATGGCTGATATGTTTACAAAATCATTGACTAATTGTAAATTAAATGTATTTTGTAAGAAGATATTGTTATTATAAGTAATGTGTGTACTTGTGTTGCTCATGAAGGAGGAGTGTCAGATTATTGCATTTTTAAATAGCAATTCATGAGTCAGCACAAGATGTATTTTCTGCAGTGTGACATGTTTGACACCAGATGGCGCTGTCTCAAGACTGATAAATGGAATGTTGAGGAATGACAGTTGGGATCTGACAGTTGGTGTCAGTTGGGATTAAATATTTGTGAGGAAAGGATGTTTAGGAAGGTAGCTGTAATTGCTGTTGTTTTTCCATGCTTAGCTTGTTAGTGTTAAATTCAATTCAATACAAAGTTATATTTTTACCTTGTGAATTGAATGAGAGTGTCATTATTCACACGAACAGAGACTGGAGGTTTTTTGGGCCGATGAGGAATTAACATTCTATATTTCTGTTGCCTATTCCGCTGTGGCATAAATACTCGACGCCGAAGACCATCTATCCATCTTGCCCTTGGTCGGCTCCTCTTCCTTCAACTCATAGAGTCACAATAAGTTGGATTGCAAATAATGGCACAATACATAAGCCTTCTGCAGGTACAACCAAGGAACAAATTCTCTTCGAGGAGAAAATTATCTTGAAAAAGAATACTCTCTCTATAAATATAGTAAGTCAGAGTTAGAAAAGGTCTTAATGCTAAAGCCTTTCAAAAGTAGAAGGACAGAGAGAACAGAAAGCATGAATCATTCCATTGGCAAAGCTAGGCAGTAAAGAAGCACACACTGACGAAATGGAAGTCCAGTTTTTTCTGGCTACTGTATAATTTGGAAAATGGGTTGTGCTACCTGGGCAGCACAAAGGGATTCATTTACCAACTTCTACATTTAGATAAAATATTTATATCTTATTTTTCATCCAAGGTTAGCTCCTAAAGCAATTTGCCACATGATAACGCTGTCATAAAATACCAGAGATCATACCTAGCA
>JARBWK010003159.1:0-13104 GCA_030556195.1 Anolis apletophallus | reverse complement strand
AACCCTTTTTTGAGCCGCAGCACACTTTTTACATTTACACAATCCTGGGGCACGCCACCAACCAAAATGACACAAAATGACACTCTAACACAGTAATACATATAGTTAATATGTTTTTAAATGTATTTATACACTCAGTGTGAAACCTGGGCCTGTTTCGATGAACACAACATAGATGAACCAATATAGATAAGTAATTTGAGCATTGGAGTTACGGGTGCATCTACACCAGGCAAGGGAAAATTGGGCCCTCCAGGTGCTTAAGCGGCTGAGGGGGGAAAGGAAGGGGCCTGAGGCTGTTAGGAGTGGTGGGAGTTGATGTCCAAAGCACCTGGAGGACCCAAGTTTGCCCATGCCTACCCTGAAGAACTGATGGAGTTGACACCACTTTAGGCTCAATGCTACGAATTAGAGGGAGTGGTAGCTTGCAAAGTCTTTAGCCGTCTCTGCCTACACCTCACCAAACCACAACTGCCAGGTTGTCCCATAGCAATGAAAGTAGCCTTGAGCTGCAGTCATTCTAAGTCTAGATTTCTGGAGAGCTGGGTTCAAATCTCGGCTGCAGGAGAACCTGGGGCCTCTCTATCTCTCTCAGCCTCTCTCTCTCTCTCTCTCTCTCTCTCTCTCTCAGCCTCTCTCTCTCTCAGCCTTCTCTCTCAGCCTCTCTCTCTCAGCCTCTCTCTCTCTCTCAGCCTCTCTCTCTCTCTCAGCCTCTCTCTCTCTCTCAGCCTCTCTCTCTCTCAGCATCTCTCTCTCAGCCTCTCGCTTTCTCTCAGTCTCTCTCTCTGTCTCTCTCTCAGCTTCTCTCTCAGCATCTCTCTCTTTCAGCCTCTTGCTTTCTCTCAGCCTCTCTCTCTCTCTCAGCCTCTCTCTCTCAGCCTCTCTTTCTCTCAGCCTCTCTCTCAGCCTCTCTCTCATCTTCTCTCTCGCTCTCTCTCAGCCTCTCTCTCATCTTCTCTCTCGCTCTCTCTCAGCCTCTCTCTCTCATCTTCTCTCTCGCTCTCTCTCAGCCTCTCGCTTTCTCTCTCTCTCTCTCTCAGCCTCTCTCTCTCAGCCTCTCTCTCAGCCTCTCTCTCTCAGCCTCTCTCTCTCAGCCTCTCTCTCTCAGCCTCTCTCTCTCTCAGCCTCTCTCTCACCTTCTCTCTTGCTCTGTCTCAGCCTCCCTCTCTCTCTCAGCCTCTCTCTCAGGGAAGAGAGGTTTTGCGGCACAGCAGGTGATCCCACATGGAACACTTCTGTGCCGCGGAACAGCGGTTGGGAAACACTGACTTAGGTGGTTCAGAGACCCATGCAAGGCCAGCCCTGTTAATAGTCAAGGTGAAACAGCAGATCCGGAGTGCATTGAATGGGCAGAAAATGTTTTAATTACCATACTTTTTTACGGCTCTGTTTTCATTGTCACAGATGGAGAAAAGCATATGTGGCGTTTTCGGCTTCATTTGCCAAAACTATGCACCTCAACCTAGGTGTGAGAGCTTACGTTTCTTGATTTCCTTGAGAGAAATGTCCTAGTCTGTCCCTGGTCCCGCAACATGTGACAGACCACAGGTTCCCTCCCCCATCTCCAAATGTAGACAATCCAAAATCGGAGGACAGCCGGTCTGTCTAGTTATCAAGATCCTTCTCTATTTGGACTCAAGCTGCAGTTGGTGCTCTCTTCTCACAGTTGCTGTCAGAAGTTTGTCAACAAATTCAGTAATACTTGAGCTGGTTTTGGCATGTTGTGTCATTGTGTAAACTGTTTGCTCCATTTTCTTTCCCTAGCTGAGCCTTTATTTGCGCTAGCGGAATTTATAGTAAACATCCCATTCAGCTTTTCTTAAAAAAATAATCTTTATTGAGAATGTTCAGTTAAAATCATTTTAAAAAACGATGAGAGGGGAAAAAGAAAAAGAGAGGAGAGTGAGTGTGAGAGTGAGTGAGTGTGAGTGAGTGAGTGTGAGAGTGAGTGAGTGTGAGAGTGAGTGTGAGTGAGTGTGAGTGTGAGTGAGTGTGAGAGTGAGTGAGTGTGAGTGTGAGTGAGAGAGTGAGTGAGTGAGTGAGTGAGAGAGTGAGTGAGAGAGTGAGTGAGTGCGAGAGTGAGTGAGTGCGAGAGTGAGTGAGTGCGAGAGTGAGTGAGTGCGAGAGTGAGTGTGTGCGAGAGTGAGTGTGTGCGAGAGTGAGTGTGTGCGAGAGTGAGTGTGTGCGAGAGTGAGTGAGTGAGAGTGAGTGTGAGAGAGAGAAAGTATTGAAGTTTTTCTTGACTTCCGAGTATCTTCTCTTTGGTCTTTTCTTTTTCCTTCTTTTGTTCTTTCTCTTCATTCAGTTCTCTCTCCCTTCTTCTCTTTTCTGTTCCAGTATATTCTTTCTTCTTCATCAGATCAATATCTTCTTCTGTTTTTTTGTTTTTGTTTTAAAACTTCGGTAATTTGCCTCCAGTCAGTTTCCTTCATTGTTTTCCCTTTATTCTTTGAGATTTGGAAGGTGAGTCTGTCCACATTTCTAATTTCTAGGATTTTTGTCATCCAATCTTCCTCTTCAGTTGTCTCCTTCTTTTCCCATAATGTTGTATAACAGATCCTCACTGCTGTGAGCATCAGGAATAGGAGTTTGTCTGTATTTTTTTTCTATTTTTAGTTCATGTATTCCTAGCACGAATGTTTCCGGTCTCATTGGTATCTTTATCTCTAGTATTTTCTGGATAGTATCCTGTATTTTTTTCCCAAAAGGACTTCACTTTGTTACATGACCACCACATGTGGAAATATGTTCCTGCTTTTTCACCACACTTCCAGCATGTTATGCTTATATTTCTGTAACATTTTCCCAGTCTGTGTGGGGTCATGTACCATCTCTATGCCATTTCAGTTTCACTCCCATTCAGTTTTAAGGTATTTATTTATGATACAATAGTGAGCAACTAGAGTCCAGTGAGTGCTCAAAGGTTTAGAGCACTGTTTCCCAACCAGTGTGCTGTGAGCGATCATCAGGTGTGCCATGGGAAATGGGAACCTCCAATACCCTTTCTTCCCCCTACTGCCAAACACCTTTTCTTCTCCACTCAGGCTCCCTTCTTCCCAGCCTTGCTTTGCCTCGCTTTGCTCTGGGGCAAGTCTGCGCAGTAGCGCCCGCACGGATCATGTCTTCCTCCCCCCCCCCCCCCTGAACACGCTCACGCTGCCCCCTCGGATGAAAATGGCGGCAGAAGCGGCAGTGTAGAAGAAAAAGTAAGTGTTGGGCAGGAGGGGGAAGAAAGGGCGTGAAGGGGGAGGAAGAGGAAGAGGTCTCTGTCGAAAGCTGGCATGGGCAAACTTGGACCTTCCAGGTGTTTTGTTTTTTTAAAAAAAATAGTTTTTATTAGGATTTCAATGATAAAAACAGACAAAACAAACATTGATCAGACATACATCTATGCCCCTATAGACAAGATGTCTCTAGGGCATCTCAAACAACACTCTGTTACACAACAAACAATAATCTGATTCTTATTGACTTCCCAATGCCCCTCAACCAGCTTCATCTAATACATCTTAGATGCTATTCCTTTGACCCACATTACCCGATCCCTCTTTCTCCGATCCGGGCGTATTACTGCCAATTTTTTATGTACATAATGTTTTTATGTCTCTATGATTTTACATATACTCCGTTATTGGAGACCAGTCCGTGGCTTCCTTTTGGTTTGTCAAGGCCCTCGTTAGATTGTCCATATTCATGATCTCTGTTAATTTGATGATCCACTCGTCCAGCTTTGGCGTGGCCTCCTCCTTCCAGTGTCTTGCAATCACCAGCCTTGCCGCTGTAATACTGTACACAAACAATTTTTCTTTATTCCTATCTATTTGAAAGTCCAACAACCCCAGTAACATGTACTCTGGTTTCATGGGAAAATCAATTCCAAGCATTTTTACCATTTCCCTCTGTACTATTACCCAGAATTTCCTAATCCTCCTGCAACCCCACCACATATGGAGGAAGTATCCTATTTCCCGCAACCTCTCCAACATTTATTACTATGGCTTTTATTGAATTTGGCTATTTTGTTTGGTGTTAGATACCATCGGTAGAAGATCTTAAGCCCATTCTCCTTCGAATCGTAGGCATACAACCATTTCAAATGTACCTTCCAAAACCTTTCCCACCGTGCTAGCATAATTGCGTGTCCTACATCTTTTGCCCATCTGACCATACTATTTTTAATGGTTTCTTCCTCCATTTGCCCCTGCAAAAGTAGTTTATATAAGAAAGCTGTCTTGCCCTTTTGTTTTTTCATGAGGATATCCCATGGTTGGTTAGTATCTTTAAATCCGTTTATTTTGTCCTTCTTGAAAATCTCACACATCTGTCTATACTGAAACCAGTCTATAGAATGGTCCATTTTTTAAAGCTCCTCCAATTCTTTTATCTCTATTTCCTTACCTACTCTTTGGAGAATCTCTTCATATTTTAGCCATCTGGTCTTGCCATATTGTCTTCTGTAATGAGCCTCTTGCGGTGAGAGCCATTTTGGTGTACTATCAAAGAGTCTATCCTTCCATCTTAACCATATTTTAAGTAAGGGTTTCCTAATGCAGTGGTCGTTAAAACTTCTTTCTATTTTGGCCTTATTGTACCACAGGTACCCGTGCCATCCCGTTCTCAGGTCATGGCCCTCCAGTGTCAGCAGTTGGGGATCTTTTAGCGAAGTCCATTCTGTCACCCACTCCAATACATTGGCCTCATAGTATGATTTTAGGTCGGGCACTCCCAGCCCTCCCCCCCCAATCCTTAGCGTCTATCAAGTTTTTCCAACTGATGCGGGCTTTCTTTCCCTTCCATATGAATTTTCACAGTTCCCTGTTCCAATTTATAAAGAGTTTGTCGTCTGTTAGCACCGGTAGGTTCTGAAAGAGGAACATTAGCTTAGGCAAAATGTTCATCTTAATTAAGGAGATCCTACCCAGTAGGGAGATGTTTAGGTATTCCCATTTTTTTAGGTCCTGCCTAATTTGATGCCATTTTTGTGTGTAGTTATTCTTGATTAAATCAATACTTTTGGGAGTTATATAGATACCCAGGTACTTTACTTTGTTGGTGATGGAGAAGCCTGTCTTCTCCTCTAGCTGTTCCTTTTCGTCATGAGTAAGGTTTTTCGTTAGCACTTTTGTTTTACCTCTATTTACTTTAAAGCCCGAGACCCTACCAAACTCCTCCAATTTGTCTATCCAGAGATTAATACTTTCAGTTGGTTCTTCTACTATGCAGACCAAATCGTCTGCATAGGCCCTTACTTTTATTGTTTCCTTTCTTATGGCCATGCCTTTTAACCTGTTGTCTCTCCTAATATTTTCCAGTAGGGTTTCAAGAATTAAAATAAAAAGAAGAGGGGAGAGAGGGCACCCCTGTCGGGTACCCTTTTGGACTTTGAACTTACTGGAGCAGGTGCCATTTACATAAATAGTTGCCGATTGGGTCGTGTTTTGGACTCCAACTCCCACCATTCCTAGCAGCCTCAGGCCCTTTTCCCCCCTCAGCCACTGAAGCAGGAAAGGGCCTTAGGCTGTTAGGAATGGTGGAGTTGAAGTCCAAAGCACCCAGAGGGCCAAAGTTTTCCCATGTCTGTTTTAGGGACCTTAAAGTGGTGAGCCTCCTTCCAACATTGTGATTCTGGATAGAAAACAAACAACAACATAACATTGTTTGAGTCCACAGTGCTCTCTGGGTGCAGATGAACTACAATTTCCAAACTCAAGGTCAATTCCCAAGCAAACCCTTTCAGTACTTTCTGTTGGTAATGAGAGTTCAATATGCCAAGTTTGGTTCAATTCCATTGTTGCCAGAGTTCAAGATGCTCTTTGATTGTGTGTTAACTATAAATCCCAGAAACTGTAACTCCCAAATGTCAAGGTCTATTTTCCCCAAACTCCATCTGTGTTCACATTTGGGCATATTGAGTATTCATGCCAAGTTTGGTCCTGATCCAACATTGTTTGAGTCCACAGTGCTCTCTGGATATAGGTGAACTACAACTCCAAAATTCAAGGTCAATGCTCACCAAACTCTTATAGCATTTTCTCTTGATTATGGGAGTTCTGTGTGGGAAGTTTGTGTCTTTCTGTCATTCCTGCCAGGATATCTATGTTGTGTTCATCGAAACAGGCCCAGGTTTCACACTGAGTGTATAAATACATTTAAAAACATGTTAACTATATGTATTACTGTGTTAGAGTGTCATTTTGTGTCATTTTGGTTGGTGGTGTGCCCCAGGATTTTGTACATGTAAAAAATGTGCCGCAGCTCAAAAAAAGTTGAAAAACACTGGTTTAGAGATCTATTGAAGCCTCCTGGAGAAGACTGTATTGAAGCTTTGGTTTTGTGACCTTCCTCTGCAACTTGGTCTCAATGCAATGCTCCCAACTCCTTGTCCTTTGACTTCTTCACAGGTTGTCTCTAATGCCAAAGGCCTTCTCACCGAGTCCTTGGCACCAGTTTATACAACAGTCACAGACGCTGCCCAGGAGAGCATAGAGATGGCCAGTTCTACTGTCAGGAATGGTGTGCATACTGTGATGGAGACCAGCATGGGGAAGATAGTGTCTAATGGTGTCAGCGAAATGATCAACCAATCAGATCTTTGGATAGACAAATATCTCCCAATAACAGATTCAGAACTAGGTAAGACATTGTAGATTCTTCCCCAGGTAAACATGTATGTGACCTCCAGTGATGTAAATTGAAACAATGTTGGTGTCTGTATCTGTTCTACTGGAGTGGGCTCTAGTCTGAATAGTTGAGTCAGGTATCCTATCCTTGCCATAATGTAGACTTTGGTAGTTCCTAACGCATCCCATGAAACTGTATGGCCTGACTTACTCTCTCCTGGACACATAGTGATCTTGGTCAGGATTTCTGGAAGAGGCTTTTAAGACAACTCCCCGAAACCAGCAATCCTGATTCTCTGTTATGGGTGTTCAGGGGGAAAAACAGCAAGTCTGAGGATGGCTCTGAAAGTGCAAAAGTGTGTGCTGCTTCCATCCCCATCCTTAAATGATATGAGGCTGGGGCAAGGAGTCTTCCCAGAGTGCTTTAAAGAGGCGGTGGTAGCTCCATTACTGAAGAAACCGTCACTAGATCCTGCGGTTCCCTCAACTACCGACCAGTGTCGAACCTCTCGTACCTGGGCAAGGTGGTTGAGAGGGCCGTAATGGAGCAGTTGCAGTCCTTCTTAGATGATGCAACATGGCTAGCCCCCTCCAGTCCGGCTTCCGTTCGGGGCACGGGACGGAGACGGTCCTGGTCTCCATCACAGATCAACTCCGCTGCCAGCTCGACCAAGGCGGGTCTGCGCTGCTCGTGTTATTGGACCTCACGGCAGCGTTTGACACGGTCGACCACAATCTACTGATCCACCGCCTGGCCATGTCTGGAGTGAGGCGGACAGTTCTTAAATGGCTGACCTCCTTCCTCCACCAGCGGTCTCAGCGTGTGAGGAGGGGCGAGTGGTCTCCGAGGCTCCTCATTAGTTTGTGGAGTTCGCAAGGGGCCATTCTCTCCCTCTGTTATTCAACATCTACATGCAGCCGCTTGCACAGCTGGTGCGGAGTTATGGGCTGGAGTGCCACCAGTACGCTGACGACACCCAGCTCATTCTGAGGATGGAGGACAGGCCGGGATCCATCCCGATAATTTCAACACTGCCTCGAGGCCGTTACTGGATGGCTGCGTGCCAGTAGGTTGAGGTGAATCCGCGAAGACGGAGATCTTGTGGTCGGGCCGCTCGGGTGGTGTAGATGTCCAGCTTCCGACCCTGGACGGTGTGGCGCTATGCCCATCGCCTTCCGTTAAGAGCCTGGGGGTCCATCTGGACTCCCAACTGACCATGGAGGCCCAGGTCTCCGCGGTCAGCAAGGTTGCTTTTCATCTGCGACAGGCTCGGAGGCTGGCCCCTATATCTCCCGGAATGACCTGGCCACGGTGATCCAAGCTACGGTCATCTCAAGGCTGGATTACTGTAACGCGCTTTACGTTGGCCTTCCTTTGTCGGCGACCCGGAAGCTCAAGCTGGTGCAGAACACTGCCGCCCGGCTCCTGTCTGGAACCCCAGCAGGCCGCCACATCACACCTGTTTTGCAGGATCTGCACTGGCTCCCAATCGAGCACCGGATCTCCTTCAAGGTGTTGGTTCTTACCTTTAAGGCCTTGCACGGCTGGGGCCAGCGTACTTGAGGACCGACTCACCCCACACTGTCCCCGAGATCACTACGCTCCGAGGATGCTAATTTGTTAGAGATACCCTCGGCGAAATCAATCGGCTAAACTGACATCTACTCGCGGAGGCGTTCTCCGTTATAGCTCCTACGCTGTGGAACGCCCTCCCGGCTGGGCAGCGGAGCTATAAAGGACCTGCTCCCGTTTAGACGCTGCCTGCAAAACTTATTTGTTTAAGCAGGCCTTCGGTGAGTAGGTCCTGCCCATGTTCGCTTTAGCCACTGTCCTGGGGTGTCACGCTATCTAATTTCTGAACTGTACCTGGGGGTTTGTATTTTGCTGTTTTAACTGTTTAATTGTCTTAGATGTTTTATCGCATTGCTTGTGTGTAGTTGTACCTTCGGTTCCTGTGAGCCGCCGCGAGCCTCAGGGAGTCGGCGGCATAGAAACCCGAATAATAAATAAATAAATAAATAAATAAACAAACACTTCTGGTCCCGATCCATCAGTCAGAACTGGGAATGTTACCACCCTGGAAAGCCATTGCTAGTTAGTATATACAATGATGAGGCCCCTTCTACACGGCCATATAGAATCCATATTATCTGCTTTGAACTGGATTATCTGGCAGTGTAGGCTCATAATGCAGTTCAAAGCAGATATGGATTATCTGATTTAATAATCTGGATTGTGTGCCAATGTAGTTAGCTGAATCAATATTCTTAGTAAAGCCTTTGCTATCACCTCTGCAGAATTGCTTCAATGGGTATAGTGCTTTACAGCAGAAATCCATACCCTAAGGCAGGGGTCGGAACCTATGGCTCATGAGCCCAGGTGTGGCTCTTTTGATGATTGCATCTGGCTGCGCAGATTTCGGCTTTTCAGATAAGATCAATGCTGGAGCAATCCCCAAACAATACGGGCAGAAGCGGTATGTAAATAAAGCCCTACAACGCTCAGGGCTCCCGCAGGAAGGCAGGAAGGAACAGAGTTCACATGAGGCTGGTGCGGAGGATCAAAGCAATCAATCGCTGAATGGGGGTTAGAGGAGCGGCTCTAGGCAAGCCGCTCAGCATTCCTCAACCCCCATTCGATCGATCGTCCGTTCTACGGTTCTTCGGTTGGACACTCGCACCCGTCATTCTGCCGGGGTATCCTTTTCTCATAGTATGTACGCGTATATACTTACATTTAGTTTAATTCAGTCTTAAAATATAATACTAGCGTGGGGACCCGGCCCTGCACGGGTTATGTGAGGAAGGCATTGTGTGCCAAGGGGGGTCCTTATGAGATGTTTACGTGGCTTGCAGTGGTCTCAGGAAGTTAGTGAAGGTACTTCAAGTCCCATCATACATGGTCCATCCTCCTTCAAACAGCACCAGGATGTAGAGTGGGTCTTGAGGGTTCTGTCTGCCAGGATTTGGTCTTGTTTTTCATTGTTTGGGAGTCATAAAGTGTTTTTGGCCTTAAACTCCCACCATGCCCTGACTGCCTCAAGCCTTTTCCTTACCCCCTCTGCCAGTTTAGAGGGTCGGAATGTTTGTGTTGGCGACTACCTCAGGCCTTTGCCTTATCCTCCTCTGCCAGTTTAGAGGGTCGGAATGTTCGTGTTGGCTGGCCAATTAGGCGTTATGCAAATACTTCCTCACTGGCAACCAATCATGTTGTCAGAATGTAGAGGCCGGGAGCCAATCAGAACGCTGCCACATACATACATACATACATACATACATACATACATACATACAAACAAACATTCCGCTTTATTATATAGAGAGATATAATATGGCTCTCACTGAAATAAATTTTCAAATATTTTTGCTTTCATGACCCTGAGTCAAAAAGGTTTCCGACCCCTGCCCTAAGGTGACATCTTAAATTTTAACAGGAAGTAGAGAATGGAAGAAAGATGTATATGGGAAGAAAAATGAACCAATGTGTTGTGGCACTCATTGTAGTAATGAAACCATGTGAATCTCAATTTGAGGGAGGAATGGGAGTGATTAAACATGCAAATGATATCACTAAACCACATATTCCTCCTCCCCTAGTCAGCAAATGGTCTGTTTTAGTAGCTAAGATTTCCCAGAGGTAGCAGTGTCCTAACACGCTTTTCTTTTCTGTAGCCGCCCTTGCAGCTTCTGCAACACTGGAAGTATCTGATAAGCCTCCTCTGATAATACAAACGGCAGACCAGAAGTACAATGTGCCCCTGGGCTCGCTCTCAGCCAAGCTTCATGTAGCAGCTTACCATCACTCTCTAAAAAAGTCCAACAGGTCAAACAAACATTTGACATGGCCCTGTTTCACCTTGAGCAATTCATGCACTTGGTAAGAAGACCTCTTTTGACTGTTCCAGCATTTGTGTATGGGTGTCGGAGAAAGGCTCAGAAGATGCCCTTATTGGGAGACAGCCAAAGTCCTTGAGGCTCAGCACACGCCCTAAATGTCAGAGTAGCGTATCTGTCACATGTAAATGATTGATTGTAACTGAGTCCCCTTTGGTGTGAGAAGAATGGTATATAAATAAAATAAATAGAAATACTAAACGATTCCATGTGCTTGGATTTAAAACAGGCCCAAAGCCAGGAAGCTTTCAATGGATGGAATGGGATGAGTGGGAACAGATTCAGGAAATGAAAATAGTACAACAGTTGTAGAAAGATCGATTTTCTTGATATGTAGTGGTTTTGTTTTTGGTATGTTTTTAAGAAGTATCATTGTGCCTCTTTGCTCAGTGGTGAAAAACCCTAAAAGGGCCAAGCAGAACTTCCTAATTCAGTGTTTCCAAACCGCTGTTCAGCGACACAGTAGTGATCATCAGGTGTGCCTTGGATTTTTAGGGCACCACGTGGCTAGGGTGATCGGCGGCGATCGCCATTGCTGCGCTCGCTCCTTGCTTTTGGTTCCTCCGTGCTTCCCCCCCTCTGGCTCCCCCCTTCCCTTGTGTTGCTCGCTCGCTCCTGCTTTGCCTCCCTTCATCTCTCCCTCTCTGGCTCTCCTCCTTCCCTCCCTCCCCCTCGCGTCGCTCGCCTTGCTTTGCCTCCCAGACACCTCTCTCTCTCTCTCTCTCTCTCTCTCTCTCTCTCTCTGGCTCTCCCTCCTTCCCCCCTCCCTCGTGTTGCTTGCTCACTCTCTGCTTTGCCTCCCGCACTTCCTCTCTCTCTCTCTCTCTCTCTCTCTCTCTCTCACTCACTGGCTCTCCCTACTTCCCTCCCCTAGGTGTGTTTCGCCCTGCTTTGCCTCCCACTTACTCCTCTCTCTCTCTCTCTCTCTCTCTCTCTCTCTGGCTCTCCCTCCTTCCCCCCTCCCTCGTGTTGCTTGCTCGCTCTCTGCTTTGCCTCCCGCACTTCCTCTCTCTCTCTCTCTCTCTCTCTCTCTCTCTGGCTCTCCCTCCTTCCCCCCTCCCTCATGTTGCTTGCTCGCTCTCTGCTTTGCCTCCCGCACTTCCTCTCTCTCTCTCTCTATCTCTCTCTATCTCTCTCTCTCTCTCACTGGCTCTCCCTACTTCCCTCCCTCCCTCGTGTCGCTCGCTCGCGCCCTGCTTTGCCTCCCGCACTTACTCTCTCTCTCTCTCTCTCTCTCTCTCTCTGGCTCTCCCTCCTTCCCCCTCCCTCGTGAAAGAGCTCGCTCTCTGCTTTGCCTCCCGCACTTCCTCTCTCTCTCTCTCTCTCTCTCTCTCTCACTGGCTCTCCCTACTTCCCTCCCTCCCTCATGTCGCTCGCTCGCGCCCTGCTTTGCCTCCCGCACTTACTTTCTCTCTCTCTCTCTCTCTCTCTCTCACTGGCTCTCCCTCCTTCCCCCCCTCCCTCGTGTTGCTTGCTCGCTCTCTGCTTTGCCTCCCGCACTTCCTCTCTCTCTCTCTCTCTCTCTCTCTCTCACTGGCTCTCCCTACCCCTCCTCCTAAGAGTCGCCGCTCGCTCGCCCCTGCTTTGCCTCCGCCCACCTCTCTCTCTCTCTCTCTCTCTCTCTCTCTCACTGGCTCTCCCTACTTCCCTCCCTCCCTCGTGTCGCTCGCTCGCGCCCTGCTTTGCCTCCCGCACTTCCTCTCTCTCTCTCTCTCTCTCTCTCTCTCTCACTGGCTCCCTACTTCCCTCCTCCTCGTGTCGGCTGCTCGCGCCCTGCTTTGCCTCCCGCACTCTCTCTCTCTCTCTCTCTCTCTCTCTCACTGGCTCTCCCTCCTTCCCCCCTCCCTCGTGTTGCTTGCTCGCTCTCTGCTTTGCCTCCCGCACTTACTCTCTCTCTCTCTCTCTCTCTCTCTCTCTCTCTCTCTCTCTCTCACTGGCTCTCCCTCCTTCCCCCCTCCCTCGTGTTGCTTGCTCGCTCTCTGCTTTGCCTCCCGCACTTCCACTCTCTCTCTCTCTCTCACTGGCTCTCCCTACTTCCCTCCCTCCCTCGTCGCTGTCAGCGCTCGCCCTCCCGCGCTTTGCCTCTCTCTCTCTCTCTCTCTCTCTCTCTCTCTCTCTCACTGGCTCTCCCTCCCTCCCTCCCTCGTATCGCTTGCTCGCGCCCTGCTTTGCCTCCCGCACTTTCTCTCTCTCTCTCTCTCTCTCTCTCTCTCTCTCTCTGGCTCTCCCTCCTTCCCTCCCTCCCTCGTGTCACTCACTCGCACCCTGCTTTGCCTCCCGCACTTACTCTCTCTCTCTCTCTCTCTCTCTCTCTCTCTCTCACTGGCTCTCCCTCCTTCCCCCTCCCTCATTGTTTGAGCCTCGCTCTCTGCTTTGCCTCCCGCACTCCCTCCCTCCTCCCTCCTCCCTCTCTCTCTCTCTCTCTCTCTCTCACTGGCTCTCCCTCCTTCCCCCCTCCCTCGTGTTGCTTGCTCGCTCTCTGCTTTGCCTCCCGCACTTCCTCCCTCCCTCCCTCCCTCTCTCTCTCTCTCTCTCTCTCTCACTGGCTCTCCCTCCTTCCCCCCCCCTCTCGTGTTGCTTGCTCGCTCTC
>JARBWK010003158.1:0-13111 GCA_030556195.1 Anolis apletophallus | reverse complement strand
ACGCCCAGTTTTAATCTTTCCCGGGAAAAGGTAATTGAGGGGTGGTAGCAGACCAGCTCCAGAAATTTTAAATGAAAACCCCTCCGGGGCCCTACCAGTCTGGTTTTCCGTTCGGGCCATGGAACCGAGACTGTGCTGGTCGCCATCTCGGATCAACTCTGACGCCAGTTTGATCATTTGATCGGAAACTGCTTTTTGGTTGGATTTTAAATTAAGTTTTTGCCTGTTTGGGTTTAAAGGATCTTTTGATTCTTACCCTCCTTTTTGGAGGCCCAAGGGTTTTCCCTTAACTGAGGGGACCCCTTTCTCCAAACCCGGGGAAACGAGGGGAAAAGGGATTTTCCTAAAAAATCCCCACTTTTTTCCCCAAAAAGCCCTTTTTCCCTTTTGTTTTTTAAACCGGGGAGGGGAACCCACTCCCCAGCTTTTTGGGAAGTTAGGGGCTGGAGTGTTACCAGTGCGGTGATGACACCCAGTTCCTTCTGGGTTTAGGGCCAGCCGGACTTTTTCCCTATTTTTCAATCCTCCTTTGGGGCCTTTTTCCACCCTGTTTGAGGGTTTAATTTTGGGGGCTGGCCAGAACTGGGGGTGCCCCCCGGGGAAGGGACTAAATCTGGGGTTGGGCCCCTGTTTGGAAGATGTTCGGTTGCTCACCTTAGACGGTAAAACTTTTCCAAGTTTCCCCACTGTCAAAACCCTTTGGGTGTCTTTTTTTGATTTGTTTTTGACAATGGAAAAGGTTTTCCCCACAGCGGTTTTTTTCCCATCTTCGGGGGCTGGGGGCTGATCCCTTTATTTTCCGGGAACCGGGCCACAGGGTTCATGCCACAATTTCAAAAAATTGACAGTAACCCCTTTTTGTTGGGTTTCCCTATTGCCCCCGGAGACTTAATTGGGAGAACAGGCGACTCTAAGAACCCCCGAGAAAAATAAACACCTGTTTCATTGCACTGGCCTTTGGCCAATATTCTCAAAAGGGCTGGTTTTAAACCCTTTTTAAGGCCTTGAGGGCCCGGGGGGCCCATCTTTGGGAACGCCTTTCCCTTGTTAACCCGGGAAATCACCCTGACCTTTTAGAATTTATTGCAGATCCCTGGCCCTAAGGAAGCCCATTTTGACATAAACCCCAAGAGTTTTTGGGGATCGCCCCATCACCGGGGAACCCCCCCCTCCCCCCCTCTCCCGGGTTTTTACCTATGAAAAAGTTTTTTGCACGGCTTGAAAAATTGGTTGTTTGAGAGGGCTTCAGCTGAGAAACTTTTTTGATTTTTTAAAATTTTGGTTTTAGAGGGTTTTAGGTTTTTAGGGGTTTTGTAAACGCCAGCCATCCCTAAATAAAAAAAAAAATAAATAAAAAAGGTCTGTACTTAAGTTTTTTGGGAGGGCTTTAGCTAAGAATAAAAAAAATTTTTTAAACTGGGGGATCCCAAGATAAAAAAGGGGGGGGAAAAAAAAACCCCAAACTGATCAGGGGGGTGACCAGGTGAACCTGACCCCCTTGCCCGGTTCCTGAAAGGGGGTTTTTGTATTTGTTTTTTTAAAAAAGAAAAGGGGTTTTTGAAAAAGCAATTTTTTTTGGGGAAATTTTCATAAAAAAGAGAAAAACCCCCCTGAAAAGCCTTTCCCGGGGGGAAAAATTTTACAAGCCTTTTTTCCCCTTGTTGTTTTTTTAAATTTTTGGAATTTGAAAATGGACTTTTTTCCCAAAAAGGGGTAGGGGGGTTTTCCCTGAATTGAAAGGGGAAACCCTTTTTGGGGAAAAAAGGGCCCAAAAATTTTGAAACTGTTTTAATTTTTTTAAAAAATTTAAAAATTAATTTTTATTTTGTTTCCCCCCCTGAGAGAAAGAGGGGGGGGGAAAAAAACCCCCCTTTTTCCCCCCTTTTTTTCTACAAAGACTGTTGGGGGCAGATTCCCCCCCTGGAATTTTAAAAAACCCTTTTTTTTTGGGGTGGGTTTTTAAAGCAGATAAATTATAATTCAATCATTTTTGGGGGGGAAAACCTTTTAAAAATGGGGGAAGATATACTGTATAATAAATTTTGGGGGAAGGAAGTTGGGGGGGGAAATTATGAACGCAAAAAAAGGATTTTTTTTAAAAATGTTGTGCTCCTTTTAAAAAATGACAGTTGATGGGGTTTCCAAAAAGGGGAATTTCACCCCCCTTTTAACAGTTAAACCCCCTTTTTAAAAAAGAAAAAATTTTTCAGCATATTTTTTTGGGGGGGGGGGGGCCCCAAAAACCCTTTTTGAAAAATTTTTGGCCTTTTTGGTGTGTCAATTTTAAAAAAATTTTTCCCCTTAGATCCATCCCAATGCCCATGAAAAAATTTTTTAATTTTTTTTAAGAAAAAAGGGGGCCACAAAGTGGCATGATTGAATGCTCAAGTTTTTTTTTAACAAAAACCTCAAAAAGATGTGGCATATGAACAAATTCTCCCCCCCCATCATAATAAAAATTTGGGGGGGGTTCCCCCAAAAAACTTAATTAAAAAAAGGGGGGGTTTGGGTTGGGGAGGGGGGATTGGGAGCATTTTTTCCCCCCAACCAGTTTTCGGGGAGCACCATCAGGGGGGCAGGGAAAAATTTGGGAACCTCCGGGGGAGAGTCTATTTTTTTTGAAGTATAAAACCCAAGGGGAAACCCCCAAAAAAGAAAAAATTAAAGACATTTTTTGTTCCCCATTTTTTTCCTCTCCATGAAAAAGGGGCCCCCCCCCCCCTTTTTTTCCCCGGTAGAGACCCCCTTTTTTGCCCCCGGGGGGGGTTCTGTGGGGAATTTTGGGGCCCAGCCTAACTTTGGGGGGGGTTCAGAATCTTTTTTTTTTGGGGGGAACTATAAATCCCAGCAACCACAACCCCCCAAAAGTAAAGGTTTTTTTCCCAATTTTATCTGCTCATTTTTGGGGCATTTGATTTTTATGAAAATTTTCCCGATCCAACATTGTTTGAGTCCACAGTCCCTTTAAAGGGGGAACACAACCCAAAACCAAGGTCAATGCCCACCAAAATTTTATAGTATTTTCTTGGTTATATTCTGGGGGGGGAATTTTTTTTTTTGTTTTTTCCCGGGGTATCATGTTGAGTTACTAAACAGGCCCAAAGGGTTTTACACAATTTATAAAACTTTTAAAAAAAAATTTTTAAAAAAAAAATTAATTATATGTAACTTTTGTTTAGATGTCTTTTTTTTTGGGGGGGCCCAGATTTGAAAAAAGTAAAAAAATGTACGGAAAAAAAGGGTTTGGGGAAACACTTTTTAGGGGGGAAATTTTAGAAAGGGAAAACCAAAACCAAAAATTCGGGGGCAAAAAGGGGAAAAGAGAACCCTTTAAAAAAAATTTTTGCAAAAATTTTTGGGGAACATTTTTAAAAATGATTTTAAAAATTTTGTCCGGGGAAAAATTTTTCCAAACAGGGTTTGTTTGAGAAATTGGGCCATATCCCCATCCCCCAGTAAAATTTTAAAAAGACAGGGGCAGTTTTTCCCGAAAAAAAAAAATTTCCCCCCTTTTAAAAATTTTAGAGTTTAATGTTTTAAATTTTTTTAAGAAAAAATTTGAAATTTTTTTTTTCGGGGGTAGTTTTGGGGATTTTATTCTTAAAAAAAGCAGAAAAAATTTTAAAAAACCCGGGGGTCTTTTCCCAAAAAAAATTTTTAGATGCCCGGGGAAATTTAAAAAAAGGTTTTTTTTAATTTTTGGGTTTTTCCCCCAAAAATTTTTTTTGTTTTTTTTTTCCAAAGAGAAAAATTTTAAAACCCCCGGGGAAAACAGCTTTTTAAAAAAATGATGGGTTTTTTTTTTTTAAACCCTATTAAACCCCCCCCCTTTTTTCAACACAGGGGGGGGAAAATTTTTTAAAAGGCAAAATTTCCCTCCCAAAAAAACATAAAAAAAAATTTTTTAAATTTTCGGTAGAGCGGGTTTTTAAAACCCCAGGTGGGGGGATTGGTTTTTCATGATTGATCTGGCTTTAAGCCCCTTCCCGGGTTTTCCCAGCACAACGGGAGGGGATGCAAAGGGGTTTTCGACGTTTTCACTGCCACCGCCTTTTCCCTTTTTCCCCCTGCTCTCGACCCCCGCCCCCCCTTTTTGTAGGGGGGGCCTGAGGGGGGCCCCCTTTATCCCCTTTTCCCCTTTACCCTTTTTGACACCCGGGGGGGGCCCCCCGGGGCCCCGGCCCCCGCCTCGCCCCCCGGGGGAAACCCGCCCATCACGCCCTCATCCTGGGCAGTCAAGAACTGTTTTTTCCCCCCCTTGGAGGGATTTTTTTCCGGGGGGGACCCCCCCAAAGGCCCCCCCTTTTGGCCCCCTGCCCCCCCCCTTTTCCTTTCCCCCTTCCCTTTTCCCTTTCCCTTTCCCTTTCCCCCCTTTCCCCTTTCCCCCTTTCCCCCTTCCCTTTTTTTCCCCTTTTTTTTCCCCTCTTTTTCTTTTTTTTCCTCCCCCCCCCCCCCCTTTTTCCCCCCCCCTTTTTTTTCCTTTTCCTTCCCTTTTTTCCTTTTTTTTCCCTTTTTCCTTTTTCCCCCCCTTTTTTCTTCCTCCCCTTTCCCCCCCTTCCCTTTTCCCCCCTTTCCTTTTCCTTTTCCCCTTCCCCCCTTTCCCCCTTCCTTTCCCCTTCCCCTTTCCCTTTTAAATTTTTTCCCCCAAGTCCCCCCTTTTTCCTTTTCCTTTTTTTTTTTTCCCCCCCTCCCCCCTTTTTTTTTTTTCCCTTCATTATTTTTTTTTTTTTCACCCCCTTTTCCCCTTTTTTTCCCCCCCCTTTTCCTTTTTCCCCCCCCCTTTTTTCCCCCTTTTTTTTCCCCTCTCTCTGCTTTTTTTTTTTTCCATAAGCTTTTTCTTTTTTTTTTTTCCCCTTCCCTCCCCCCCTCCTTTATTTCCTCTGTCCCCTTTTTCTTTCTTTCTTTCTTTTTTTTTTCCCCCTTTCCTTTTCCATCTTTTTCCCCCCGGGGGCCCCCCCGAGCCCCCTTTTTAGCAGAGCCAGGTCGGGAAGTGTCCCGCCATTCTGCCGGGGGAAATTTTTTTCTCATAAAGGGGAAACTATTTTTTAGTTGAATTCCTCAAAAATATAATATTAATGGCTCCCCTAAAAAATTTAAAATTTTGTTTTTCATGGCTCTCTGAGTCAAAAGGTTTCGCCCCCTTTTGGAGAGCCCTTTTTACCAAGCCCCCTGGGGGGTTTTTCCCAATGCAGTCTGTTTCCTGCCCCCCCAAAAGGCTCAAAAATTGATTTTTGATGCTAAACGAAACAAAAAATTTCTTTCGGCGGGATTTTAAAAAGGGGGGGCCGTTATAGTTTTTTAATTCTACCCCCCCAAAAAAACCCCGGTCTTTTTTGGTGAATAATGAAACCTCATTCAATTCACAAGGTAAATATTAACTTTATTGAATTTTTTTTAAAATTTTAAGGGGGCAAAAACGAAAAAACAACAGCCATAAAGCTACCTTTTTTAAAACCCTTTTCTCCAGATATTAAATCCCAATAAAAAACCCGAACTGTCATTTTTGAACCCGACATTCCTAAAAATTTTATTTAGCAGTCTTGAGCCCCCCCCAGGGGGTAAAAAAATTTTCACACGGGCAGGTCATAAAAAACCGGGGGGTAATCTTGTGTTGATCAAAAATTTGGGTTATTCAAAATGCAATAATCTGACTTTTTCCCCCAAAAGGAGCCCCAAAAAGTAAAACATTATTTAAAAAATTTCAATATTTTTAAAAATACATTTTTTTAAATTAGTCAATGTTTTGTAAACATATCAGCCATATTTTTTTGTTTTTTTCCTTTTTAATACACATTTAAAAAACCCCAAATTTCCCCCTTTTTTTAAAATTTTTGGTTCATCTGTTTTTTTTTTTAAAAACATTTAAGGAATGAAGTGAATAAAATTTTTCCCTTTTTCATTGCTTTTCCCCCCAACAATCACGTTCTTTTTTGGGGTTCACGAAGTTTCCCCGCGAAGAATTAGGATCTTTCCCCCCAAACTTCCTTTTGGATTTGGGGGATTTGGGCCCCGGGGGGAAATTTCCCCGGATAGGGGGGATCCCCCCCAGAATCTCACCCTTTTGGGCTCCCCCCCACCCCTTTTAAACTCCTCTTGACAATGTCCATAAACCCTTTTTGTT
Organism: Anolis apletophallus; assembly: GCA_030556195.1. Classification (NCBI taxonomy): domain Eukaryota; kingdom Metazoa; phylum Chordata; class Lepidosauria; order Squamata; family Anolidae; genus Anolis; species Anolis apletophallus. The sequence goes on along the minus strand of JARBWK010003158.1, from coordinate 6,990 downwards.
ACAGTTTTGGGGGCACTAAGTCCCGGAGAAGGGGCCCTTATTCCAGAATCATACCCTTTTTGGGGCTAATTTTTCATATCCAAAAAATTTATCTTTTCCCCGGGGTTTATTTTTTTTCTCTTTTTTTTTGTATAGGAATTAAGACATTTGTAGGGAAAATTTTGAAAATGATCCCCCCTTTTTATGTTTTCCCAAAAAACAAATAGAATGGGTTTTTTTTACACTTGAGGTCCATAACCATTCGATGAATTTGGGCAGTTTTCTTTTTCCCCAAAAAATTTTTGGGGGTATCCTCAAAATTTGGGTTTTTAAACCCTGGTTTAATTACACCTGTTTTCTCCGAAATTTTATTTTTTTTTGATACAAAGGGTTTTTTTTCCCCCTTTTTCCCAAAATTTCCCCTTTTTCCAAAAAATTTAAGTTTTTATTCAAAAACCACCCCCTTTTATCAGATTGAACTTTTTGTTTAACAGTCAAATCAGGAAATTGGTTTTTCCCAAAAAAAAAATTTTTTCCAAAAAATTTTTTCATACACCTGAAATTTACTTTTTCAGAGGGTAAACGAAGCCAAACGAGACCCATCATCTACTATTACAAAGTAGAAAAATTCCTCCAAACTTTTTGGAAAAGGTCCAGTTAGATCCATTTTCCCCAACAAAAATTTTGTTGCCCCCTTATCACCCTTTTTTTAAAAAAGGTTTAACCCTTTAACTTGGTTTTGTTACAGACAGGACATTTAAAAAAATTTCTGCATTCTGGGTTTTTTGAATGCCTACTTTTTTGTGCAGTCTTTCTAATCATTTTTTTTCCAGGGGCCAAAATTTTTGGGGGAAAGATGCAGTTTTTCTGCCCCCATGGGGGGTTTTCCCCCTTTTCCCAAAAACGGGGGAAATACTATTAGAGACATTTATTATTTAGCATTCATTCTATAAAAAATTTTTTTAAAAAATTTTTTAAATTTTATACATACCTGTATTTTTATTACAAATTTTTTCATAACCCCCTTTTTCCCCAAAAACAATGGAAAAAAACCCTGGTCTGCAAGTTGTTTCCCCCTTTTTAAAAATTGGGGTTTCTAGTTTTTGGGGAAATAAAAAAAACATTGTTAACTTTAGACTAATTTCCCCCTTCAACTTTTTTGAAAAACCTTTTCCCCTTTTTTCCCATTTAGACCCCCCAAATTTCAAAAAAAAACCCAAAAAAGGCCCCTTTTCCGAAAATTTTTTTTCCCCAAAAAACTTTTTTTTACCCCAACAAACCCAAAAAATTTTGGGAATAAAATCTTTGACTTTTTTTAAAAAACCCCTAAAAGGGGCAGCCTTTTTTCAGGGGCCCTTTTTTTAAATTTTTTGATCTTTTTTTGGTTTTTTGTGTTTTATTTTTAAAAATTTTCCCTTTTAAAACTTTGGGTTTTTAGTTTTTTGTCCTCTTTTATTAAAAAGAAAATTTTTGTCACACGGGGTTGCCTCTTTCCTCTTCTTTAAGCCTTTTTTTAAAAGGGTTTTTCCTTTGAAAGTTTCATTTTTCTGTAAAAAACCCAGTTCTCCAATCAATGAAATTGTCTTTATATCCCCCCTTTTTTCAAGTTTTTATGAGTCAATGAATGGGGAGCTTTTCCCCAAAAAAGGGAGTAAAAATTAAAATTTTTTGATTTTTCAAAAAAATTGGGGGCCCCCGCTCCCAAAATTTTAAAAAGGTCAGCATTTTACTCAAATGAGTCTTGGGGGAAAACCCTTTCCCTTGACAGAAGCTTCATTTTAAAAAGGGGCCCCTGCTCAAAAAAACCCTTTTTTAGCATCCAGGCCGGGTTTTAAAAAAAACCCCTTCCCCAGGGGGGTTTTTTCCAGAGCTAAATATGTGAGGTGTTTTATAAATTTAACCCGGGGTGATGGGGGCCCCCCCTTATTTTTTAACCTTTCTGCAAAAAAAAAAGGTTCCAAAAAGGGGGGGGGTTTAAAGGGGCCCCCCTGCCAAAACTGCCGATTTTAAAAAAATTTTAAAAAAATTTTAGCTGCCTCTGGGTTTTTTTTTAAATGATGTTTTGCTCCAAATAAAAGCCATCTCTTCAAAATTTTTCCAGATCCCCCGTCAAAATTACTTATTTTTTTTAAACCCCTGGGGGAAAAAAAGCACTTCCCGAAATTTTTCGGGTTTTTAAAATTTTTTTTTGAATTATGGGTTTTTAGTTTCCCCGTTCTGCAATTTTTGGGGTTTGTTTTTTGGTTTTGGGATCTGGCCCAAAACCCCTTTTTTGGGAAAAATTATGTCACAGGGATAGGAAAAAGAAATAAAAATTTTAAATTTCCCCCCCCAAAAAAACCCCCAGTTTTTTTCCCCTGGGGGAAAATGAAACCTTATTCAATCTACAAAAAAATATAACTTTTTTTATTGAATTGTTTTTAAAAAATAACTGGCAAAAAATCAAAAAAAAAACCCAAAAATTTTTTTCCTTTTTAAAAAACCTTTCACAGATAAAACCCCGAAAAACCCAACTGTCACTTGAAATGACATTCCTATTTTTCCCTTTGGGAAATCTTGAGACAGCGCCATCTTGTCAAAAAATGTCACAAATGCGGGTTCCCTTTAAAACCCCCGGAAATATTTTTTTCTGAATTTTGAATTGTTTTTCAAAGCAATAATTACAAACTAAAAATTTTTTAAATGCTTTTTCTGTAAATTTTTAAAAAAATATTTTTGGGGAAAAATTTTTTAAAATCATTTCGACTTGACGTTTAAAAGATTTTCCCCTTTAAACCCTTTCCAAAATTTATTCAAATTTTTTGTACCCAAATTTTTCCCCCCGTTTTGGGGGAAAAAGGGGGGAGACTACTGTAAAAAAATCCATCATCGAAAAACAGCAAAAGGGGAAAATGATGATTTGGGTTTTTCCCCAAAAACGGGGGTTAAAAAAGGGGGCCAAAAATCCAAAAAACCCCCTGACACAATTTATTTTTTTTTTTTTATAAAAAAAAATAAGTCACCCCCCAAATTTGGAGCGTTTTTGGTTTGAGGCCAAAAGCCCCAAAAATAAAACACGGGAAAAAATGGAAAAAAAACAGCAAAAGGGGGAAAGGGGGGGAGTGAGTTTGAAAACCCCCCCCCTTTACTTTTTTAAAAAAGCTACCATTCTAAAATTTAAATTAAAAACATGGGGAGGGGGGGAGATGGCCCTTTTTTTTTAACTATATATAAAAAAAGAGTCCCGGGGAACCCCCCCCGTCCAAACAGAAAAAACCCCCAAAAACCCCGAAAACCCCCAAAATTTCCAACAAAATGGGTTTTCAGAAAAAGGGGGTTTTTTTTAAAACAAAATTTCTCCCAAAAAAAAAAGGCCCCCCAAAAAACGAGTAAAACCCTACTTTTCCCCGCATCCCCCCGCCCCCCACTCTCTCCCACCCCCTTTCATTCTGACATGATTGGCTGCCAATAAGGGGTTTTTTCTTTTAAATCCTGTACGGGCCCAAAACCAACATGAACATTGCCACCCATAATAAACTGTCAGAAGAGGATAAGGAAAAGGGGGTGGGGGGGCACAAACAAAAACCCTTTTACTTCCCAAAAAAATTTTTTCATCCCCCAAACTATTTTTATTGTTTCCCCTTTTTTTTGGGGGGGAAAGGGAAAGGGGGGTGTGGGGGTGGTGGGTTTTCTGCTTTTTTCCCCCCCTCTTTTTTTGTCTTTTTTTTCTACCCAGCCCTGTCCTTTTGGGGGGTTTTTTTCCTTTTCGTTCCCCCCCCCCCCTTTTATTCCTTCCTTTTTTTTTTTGGGGGGGTTTTGCCTTTTTTTGGGTTCTCTTGTTGGCCCGTTTTGTTCTGTTTTTTTCCCCCCTTTTTTTCCGGCCCTTTTTTTTTCCCTTTCCCTTTTTTAATTTTCCAATCTACTTTTGGTTCCTTGGGGATTTTTTGTTTTCCCCCTTTCCTTGTTTGTCCCCTTTTTTTTTTTTTTTTTTTCCCCCCGAAGGGGGGGCCCCCCCCAAAAAAAAGGCCCCCCCCCGGGTTTTTATCTTTTTTCCCCCCCCTTCATTGGCCGCCAAATTTTGGGTTTCCCCGGGTTTTCCTTCCTGTGCCCTTTTTTGGGGTTTTTTGGGGTTTTTTTGGGGTCCGCGGGGCCACCCCCTTTTTTTTCCTTTTCTTTTTCTTACCCGGGGCCCCGATTGTCCCCGAGCTGTTGTGTTTTCCCGGGGGCCCCTTGGGGGTTTTTTTAGGCCTAGATTTTTTGCCCCTGTCCTGCAAACCCCCTCCCCCTCCTGTGATCTTTTTTTCCCCGGGTCCGCCCCCCCCCCGGGGTTTTTGGGTGATTTTTTTTCCCCCCTTTTTGGCCCTTTTTTTTCCCCCGGGGGGGAAAACCGGGGGTGGCAGTAAAGGGGAAAAAGGGGTTGAGCTCGCTTCCCCCCTTCCCCCCCCCGCGCTGGGCCGAGGCCCCGGGGGCCGGGGGCCCCTTTTTTTCCCCCGAGGGGGGGTTTTTGGAGCCAGCGCAAGACCCCCAGCCCCCCTTTTTTGATTTTCTGTTTGGGCCTGAGGTGGGGCTTTTGCCCCGGGGGGGGGAAGGGGTTGGCGGGGGGGGAAATTTTTACACCCCCGACCCCCGGGGCCCTCTTTGCTCAGTCGTTTCTTTAACAGTGTTTTTCTAATTTTTTTCACTTTCTGTTCCCCCCGTCAAGTTGGAAGTTTTTTTTTTTTAAATGTCAGTTTTTGGGAAAAATGGGAAGGAAGGCTCAAGAAAAACAGCCCTTTTTATGTTGTATTATGGCAGTGTACGATATTCATGGACAAGTTGACCCCGTGTATAAGTTGGGGAGCAGGGGTTTTTGGGGGGGAAAATTTTCACTTTTGGGGGAAAGTCAAGGATCATTCTTGGGGAATGATATTATATTTGTCCACTGGGGGTTTGGGGAATTTTTTTTGGGGGAAACACAAGGGGCGATATTTTTTTTAATTTTTTTTTAATGCCCCTATTTTTCTAATATTTTCTGGGGAAAGGGGGGGTCGATAGGACTGTAATTTGGGGGGTTCTTTTACTATCACCCCCGGGTTTTTTTTTCTGGTTTTTTTGGGGGGTGACACCCGGGCAGCCACCCAAAAAGGGGGCCCCGCACATTTCCCCCCCCCGGAAAATTTTTAAAAAGGGGCCCCCAAGGGGGGTTAGAGGGGGAATTGTTTTTTTAAGGTTTTCCCCAAAAAAATGTTTTTTTTTTTTTGCTCACCCCAAGGGATGGGGTTTTTTTTTTTTAAAAAAAAGAAAGTAAGGCCTAGTACTTTTCCCCCCCGGGGGGGCAGTGGGGGTTAAAAATTTTTTTAGCCAAACCCCCCCAAATGAAGGGGGGGAGGTTTCCCAAAGAGCCGGGGGGCCCCCAATAATTTCCCCCCTTCCCCCTTTTAAAACCTGCAAATGGAGATCAAAGACCCCCCCGTGGAAGGGAAAGGGACCCCCCCAGTCGCCGGGATAACCCCCACAGACAACCTGGTTTAGAAAGGGGGTAAAACCCCCCCAAACCCCCGGGGGTTTGGAAAAAAATGACCGGGGAAACCCCTTTTTTTTTAACTTTGCTTTTGGGGGGTCCTGTGCCCCAAGGGGAAAGGGGGAAAAAGGTTTTGGGGGGAAGGTTTTTTTTTAGTGGTCTGTAAATTTGTGAGGGTAATTAAAAAACCCATTCCCCCCGGGCCATCCCCCTTTTCCCAAAAACCAAAAAAGGGGGGGGGCTGGGCCCTGGGCCCCAAAAAAAGGGGTTTGGGCCTTTTAGCCCTTGGGGGGGGGGTTAAAGCTGTCCCCCGTGAATAGAGTCCCCAAAAAAACGTGGCCCAGCCCCCGAATAACAAAGCTTTTCGCCATTAAAAACCCAAACCGGCCCCCAGCTGACCAGGGTGGGTCAGCCCCCGTTGTTTTGTTAGATCTAACAGCAAAAGGGGAAAACCAGATCATGAATTTTTTTTAAAAAAACCCCCCCTTAGCCCGTGATGGGGAGGGGGGGGCCCTTAAAAAAAAACCCCCTCCAACGGGGAGAGGGGAGGGGTCCCGAAGACTCCAAAGTTTTTGGGGGGCCCCGGGGCCTATCCTCTCACCCCCTTTTTTTTCAAAAATTTTTTTGCCCTTTTGGGGCCCCCCCCGGCCCGGATTTGGGGGGGGGTTTTAAAAAACCCCAAATACACCCAGCTTTTTTAAAAATGGGACGGCAGGCCGGGGAAATTTAAACCCCCTTTTTTTTCCCCATGCCTTAAAAATTTTTTGATGGCCGGGGCCCCCCGGTTTAAAAGGGGGAAACCCCTCGGGGACGGAGATCTTTTGGCCTGGTCGCCCTGGGGGGGGGTGAGAGCCGGGTTTTTTACCCTGGGGGGGGGAACAACCCCCGGGGCCCCCATCCCTTGTTAAGAGCTTAGGGGGGCCAATTGGGGCCCCCGGGTTTTTCCCTGGAGGCCCAGGTCTCTATGGTTAGCAAAACGTTTTTTTTCCATCTACTACAGGGGCGATTTTGGGCCCCCCCCCCCCTCCAGGGGTGACCTGGGCGGGGGAAGTTTTGGGGGTCTTGGGCTGGACACTGGGGGGCCTTTTTGGGGGCCTTCCCTTTTCACAACCGGGGAAAAAAAAGCTGGGAATTTTCCCGCTGGGTTTGGGGGGGACAACCCCGGGGGGGATTACTCCCCCCCCCCGGGGGCTTCACTGGCTTCCCATTGAGTACCGGGGGGCCTTCCGGTGCTGGTTTTTTAAACCTTTTTAACCTTTTTAAGGGGGAGGGCCCCGTACCCTTAAACCCCCTTACCCGCACGCTCGAGATCACCAAAAGGGCCCCGGGAAAAACAGAATCTGTTGGGGTAAAATCATCCCGGCCCGCCATTTTTCCCCCAAGAGGCAACCCTTCTGCCCATCCCCCTTTTAAATACTCCCAGCCAAGCCAGGGGGTCCAAAATTTTCCCTTTTTGGGGCCTTTTAAAAACGCCCTTTTTTAAAGGGGGGGCGCTTGGGGGAAAACCCAATGTATCGCAAACTGGGCATTTT
>JARBWK010003157.1:0-13112 GCA_030556195.1 Anolis apletophallus | reverse complement strand
CCCGTGGACGCATGTCAGCACGGGACTTCGTGGGGGAGTTGCCCTCTAGCCGGGGTTACAGATATATCTGGACCGTGTTAGATTTATTTTCAAAGCAGGCTCATTTCACCCTTTGAAGGACTTGCCATCGGCAGAGAGGTTGGCTGAGTTATATGTGCAACATGTGTATCAGTTGCATGGATGCCCGGAGCAGGTTCTTAGCGATCGTGGAGTTCAGCTTACTGCCCGGTTTTGGGAGAGGTTTTGGAGGTGTTGGGGCCCAAAGACGTCTTACGACCGCTTATCATCCTTGCTGCAATGGGGGCGTGGAGAGAGCGCAAAAATCGCTAGGGGTTATCTCGTATATTTAGTAATAAGGAGCAGAATAACTGGTCGGACTTGTTGCCATATGCGGAGATGGCATATAGTGGTTTGGTGCATTCTTCCACGGAAAGTCCCCTTTGAGATAGTTTCGGCCAGGATGTGGCTCCTTTGCCCCAATTATTAGGGGGGAGGAGAAGAGTGAGTGGAAGGTGCGTGCGCAGGATGATTGGAGGGAAGCTTGAGCTCTGGGAAAGGCGCAACGGGCGTACAAGCTGTTTGGGGATCGGCGAAGACAGGAAGGGGAGGAGTATGCAGAGGATGATCTGGTATGGTTGTCCACACAGAATTTAAAGTTGGGATGCCCGTCTAAGAAACTAAGCCGAAGTATATTGGGCCTTTCAGGGTGGAGAAGGCAGCCAATAAGGTCTCTTATACCCTTCTTTTGCCGAAAAAGTTTAGGCAAGGTTCATCCTACATTTCACTGTAGTTTTCTGAAGAGATATGTGGGACCCCTTCCACCCAAGGACTGAATGGTATTTTATTTCTACAGGGGGAGGACGCGGTGGAGAAGGACGTTATGTCAGATCTGGGAAATCTGAGCTTGGAAGAAGTTCAGGTTTCCAGCCTGCCATGAGGTGGTGCTGACCTTTGTCCCAGTTCTCCGGGAAGTAAAGTGACCTTTGCTCTAGTTACTGAAGGACTATGCTGAGTCAGTCTGGGAGTGATGTAACGTCCAGGTGCCTCCAGGGAAGTGAGGTAACTTCTTCTGGACTCGGACATTGGACAATGAACTATTGATGCTGACTCAGAGACTAATGAGGTCACATCCCTTTGGACTATGGGATTTGCTGATTCACCCGGATATGGTGCAACCCTGCCTGGACATTGCATGGGGAGGGGGGGTTAGGTATAAAAGGTGTGTTTGGGTGGCGGGACGGTGCTTTAGCTTTACAAGTGTTGTACCTGCAATAAAATCGTGTTGGACCGTGCTTCTATCTACGCGTGATCCTTACCGAAGTTGGAGCGTCATTACAGCTGCATCCTCCTCCATTGGATCTGAAAATTATCTCTGCATTAATTGATATAGCGACATCACTGATGTGATGTGGTGTCATTTCAAATTACCATTTTTACTGATACATGACCAAATACAAGAGTATCATGGTTGTGGAAAGTATAAGAGGACATTTTGGTATGAGAGTCACCAAAAAAACCTACATGCAGCAGAAGAACAAGAAGAAAGGTAGATCCGGCTGGACATGGCATCAGGGAGGTGGGGACACACAAACACACACACACACACATTTGGCCACCAGATGCCAAGAGGAAGCCTACAAGGTCTGGAGGCCATGTCCTATGAAGGGTATCTCAAAGAGCTGGGAATGTTTAGCCTACAGAAGAGAAGGTTGAAAGGAGACATGATAGACATGTATAAATATGTGAAAGGATGTCATAGGGAAGAGGGAGCAGGCTTGTTTTCTGTTTCCCTGGAGACTGGACTTGGAGCAATTGGTTCGAATTACAGGAAAGGAGATTCCCATTGAACATTAGGAAGAACTTCTTGACTATAAGAACTATTCAGCAGTTTCAATTCTTAAACATTTGACGCAGGCCACACTCATGTATTGGATATCAATTCGGAAGTACAGTTTTAACCAATTTGATCTGACTTATGACGACTAATGAAAAAATTGCACACCCCTAGAATCCAGAAGCCCATTAGATACATGGCATAAAATTCAGCTACCAGTTATGGACGTGGAAGAAGGTAGCAATATCTTGTGCACCTTGTACATCAGCATGTCTTGGCTCATTCAGTTATTGCTTTTTCTTTCCCCTTTTATAATCTAATTTGTTTTGCTCTTTCTAAAATATATGGACTGGATTGGTTACACAGTAATTTAGAGAAAACGGTTAGCTATAATTTAGAATGACTAAAACACAAATGATTTTTATTTCATGACATTTCAATGACTTTTGTTCTAGTTTTCAAGCAAAGAATGCACTTCAAAAGGAACCTATAATTATTGCATGGTATGCTTTTAATCTACAGAATGAAAAAAATGACATACCACCCATAAGATGCTTGTTAGGGGGAAGCATTATTTTTTAATTCCGAGAACTAATTCGTGTAATCAAATGCAGAGAGGTTTTTTAAAAATGTAAAGAAATTGTTTTATATTTTATCCCCACAACACTAACATTTTCTAGTCCATTATTCCATAATGATAACAAGACCCTTTTGAATTGTTTCAAATTTAATTGGCAAAGTTATTAAGCTGTGAAAATCATTCTCTTCATAGTGTGGGACAAGGGAGAGCTGTAACTCTGGATTCCACCAGCTGGAGAAGAAGATTAGCGCTATTAGAATAATCACTTTCTTGCATTTAAATTTTTTCGTGGACCTTTTGTGTGTATACACATGGGTCACAGGTTTTCTGTTAACATTTTTTTGGCCACAACCCAGCATACAGCTGCATGCCTCTAATATAAGGAATATAATTGAAGAAGAAGGCCATTGAATCAAACCGGGGAACTACTCATATATAATCCAGAATCCAAGAGAAAGAATTGGGAAACGATGGCATTCGGGATGGTTATGTACAATCACTTCCATCATTCCTCACCACTGGTCATGGAGGGTTGTGATTCTTAGTGCATGAATGGATAAATACTCGCTCATGCCAGATAGGGGTTATGATGAGCCATTTCCTCATGTTTCTGACCTCTTGGGTGAACTCTATGTACTCTCTGGACAGAAAAAGGGACATCATATACTCAAAATGATACATAATGAGGCAAACAGTTTCCCCTACATCACCCAGAGAATGTTTGATGGATAATTACTTTTCAATGAGTGCAGTGAGGAGAGCATCTCTTCACAATCCCTGGAAAGAAAATGCAGATTCCCAGCCCTTGAAAGTTGTCCACTTCTATCCAGTTAGATTCCTTCAAAAGTGTTCAGGTAGGACATGATTTCAGTAAGAGAGGTTCAAACAGGCCCAGACATAGTTTTATTTTTTTGGTAGTAAAAATGGACAGTTCACACACACTACATTTATAGAAACCAACTAATATACTATTGAATCTTTATGGCTGGAAAGTGGATAGAATTATTGCGAGTTGACACCACTTTAAATGACACGACTTAATACTGTGGAATCATAGAAGTTGTAGTCTTTAGCCTTCTCTTTCAAATGTGGTTGGTGCCTCATGAAATTGCACATCCCCAGATTCCATAGCAATAAGCCAAGGGAATTAAAGTGATGTCATACTGCATTAATCCTACAGTGTAGATGCACCCTTAGATGTATAACTCTCTCCTCCAGCACCTGATGTTTCTCTTTATGCTAGTACCCAACATATGAAGTGGTTGTCTCACTCTGCGTAATGATACGTCTTTCCCTAGTGCCAAGAATAGTGCCCTAGGATAGGATGGTTATTTCATTTGCTAAGTGGGGCGCAGATGTACTGGATGGGGGAAAGGACTAATCTAGCCTCCTCCAGCCAAGAAGGGTCTTCTGATGAGAATGATGCCCATGACTTGTAGGAATCTTGCATTGTTTCTCTTGTGGTTGTTAAAAATGTCTCCATTGCAACCCATAGGAACCAGGGGCTTGGCTTCATGCTTTGGGCAAATATTAAGAGGAAAGGACAATAAATAGCTATAGTGGGGATTAGTTACCAAGTGCAAGGGAAGAAGTGACCTAATTTTTACTTGTGTTCAACCTCCATACCTGGACCAAAAATTAGGATTCTTTGGAATTGTGTCTCTAGCAATATTTTGTGTAATCCCCCTACACCCAATTTGCTTTTGTCTTTGACCAGCCTTTTCAGTTTAAGGCAGGCTTCTCTGGTTTGTTGGCTTTAAAATATCTTTCACTGCAACGCCCACCATTTTAAGCTCTATGTGTTAGGCTATGTTAGAATTTCTAATCCATCAAATGGAACAAGTCTGATTGAAAGAATAGTGTGGTTTAACTGGCTGAATTCAGTCCTCAGGTCATTTTGCTGGTTTCTTTTGCCACGCGACTTCATGGGACTGCTGAGCAAGAGTCAGGCATGTAGCCAGGGGGGGGGGGGGGGTAAGGGGGCTTCACCCCCCGAAATTCTCAGGGTGGTCCGCGAAAAGGCCTTACTGGTACATTATTTAAACTGTTATGTTTATTCATATCATGATCTGATCACCATGCTCATTATATCCCACATTAATTGGGTTATTGGGATAACAATACAAAAGGTTTGCTAGGGTAGACCCTCTTCCACCCAGTCTCAGCCCCCCGAACCAAACTCAGCCCCCCCCCCGAAAAAAAATCCTGGCTACGGCCCTGGCAAGAGTGATTTTTGTCAAAGAGCTTTTGTTGTTGGGTGACTGCCACTAGGGTCCTTTTGATTGTAGACATTGTAAAATACAGCTCCCTTGTTAATCTTCCTCTATGAACTAGCTCGAACCCTTCGTTCCTCGGAGGAGGCCCTCCTTTCACCCCTGCCAGTCTCACAGACCTGTCTGGTGGGCACAAGGGAGAGAGCCTTCTCCTCTGTGGCCCCCTGACTTTGGAACTCCTTACCTGGAGAGATTAGGAAATCCCCCACTCTGGCAACCTTTAAAAAACCACCTTAAAACCTGGCTTTTCCTCCGTGCCTTTGGAGAGTAGTCATTTAACTTTTTGCCATTGCTCTCCTCAATGCCCCTGTTTTTGGAGTCTATTCCCCCCATGTTTATATATGTACTCTCCTCCTCAAAGAATGGTACTCTGCTATCTCACCTTGAGTTTTTAACATTTTATATTTGTGCATTTGGCCCGCCTTGTCATTCGTGATTTTAGATATCTGTTTGTATGTTGTTCTTTTACTTATATGTATGTATTTTTATTGTGTTATACTTGATGCTTTGATTTGATTTTATTGCAATTTGTTGTTTGGGCTTGGCCTCATGTGAGCCGCCCCGAGTCCCCATTGGGGAGATGGTGGCGGGGTATAAATAAAGATTATTATTATTGTAAATGGGGTTATGAATCTGCTTCAAGGCATAGTTTGTATTTTAACAGAGTTACCTCGAGCCCTGAGCTTATTTTAGGGAAAAAGTTTAGCACCCTGGTTTGCTTAAATGTGACGAATGCACCTAGAATCGAACATGGATTAACTACTTGCCTGACATGGAAGCTGTCAGCTGTTTCTGGTAAAGTGAACATCAAGAAAATAATTTGACAAGCCAGACTGCAGCCCCCATGATTCCATCGTATTGTATGATGGCAGTTAAAGTGGTGTCAAATTGCAATAATTTTACAGTGTAGATGCACATTTAGTTCCCATGTATGACAATTTCAGGTTTTTTCCCCAAGGGAAAGCCCAGGTTGCACTTTAAGTATCATTATTATTGGTGAATTTTTTTCATTTACATTTGCTTTCCTTTAATCTCATTTCTTTACTTTTTTGAAGCTACAGATTCAGTTGCTGCTTTTTATTAATGACTAGCTTGGGGACCCGGCCCTGCCCGGGTTATTTGTGAAGCGCAGCAGGATGTAGAGTGGGTCATGGGGGCTCTGTGTGCCAAGTTTGGTCTTGATCCATCATTATTGGGAGTTGCAGTGGTATCATGAAAATACTGAAGGTAGTGCAAGTCCCATCATCTCTGCCCCCCCAAAGTGTAGTAGGATGTAGATTGGGTCACGGGGGCTCTGTGTGCTAAGTTTGGTCTGTATTGGTGAATGGATGAGGGATGCATTCTTTTTCGGAAGTGAGTGAAGGTACTTCAAGTCCCATCATCCGTGGTCCGTCTCACAGTAAACTGCACCAGGCTGTAGAGTGGGTGATGAGGGCTCTGTGTGCCAGATTTGGTGTTGATCAGTCATTGGATTAGGTTTGTAGCAGGATTGGGAAGTGAGGGAAGGTACTGCAAGTCCCATCATCCATGTTCTCTCCCCCTCCAAACTTGAGTAGGATGTAGAGTGGGTCACTGGGGCTCTGTGTGCCAAGTGTGGACTTTCTCGGTGTTTTTTGGGGGCCACAGTGGTCTGTGGGAAAAGAGGGGTGTGAAAATACTACAAATTCCATCATCCATTGTCAGTCGTCCCCCGAACCTCACCAGGACGTGAAGGCAGTCATGGGGGTTCTGTGTGCCAAGTTTGGTCTCAATCAGTAATTGGATGAGGGTGGCAGCAGACTTGGGAAGTGAGTAGAGGTACTTCAAGTACCATCATCCATGGTCCACCGTCCTCCAAACTGCACCAGAATGTAGAGTGGGTCATGAGGGCTCTGTGTGGCAAGTTTGGTGTTGATCAATCATAGGATTAGGTTTGTAGCAGTCTTGGAAAGTGAGGGAAGGTACTGCAAGACCCATCATCCATGTTCTGTCCCCTCCAAACTTCAGTAGGATGTGGACTGGGTCACTGGGGCTCTGTGTGCCAAGTGTGGTCTTTATCAGTGTTTGTTGGGGGCCACAGTGGTCTGTGGGAACAGAGGGGTGTAAAAGTACCACAAATCCCATCATCCATTGTCAGTCCTCCCCCAAACCTCACCAGGACGTGAAGGCAGTCATGGGGGTTATGTGTGCCAAGTTTGGTCTCGATCAGTGATTGGATGAGGGTTGCAACGGACTTGGGAAGTGAGTAGAGGCACTTCAAGTCCCATCATCCATGGTCCACCTTCCTCCAAACTGCACCAGGACGTAGAGTGGGTCATGGGGGCTGTGTGTGCTGAGTGTGGTCTGTATTGGTCCTTTTTGGTGGCCTCAGTGGTCTGTGGGAACCAAAGTGTTGAAAAGTACTACAAATCCCATAATCTGTGGGTCATGTCCCCCGAGCCGCACCAGGACGTAAAGGGGGTTAGGGGTTATGTGTACCAAGTTTGGTGCAGGTCCATCACCCGCGCTGGTCGCTGTGGCCTGTGAAAGTGGCTGCCACATATCCGCCCTGGCCTGTGAAAGTGGCTGCCACATATCTGTTACCAAAATCTGACTAGGGGGCCTTCCCTTAGGGGGACAGAGCCCAGGCCACCCCTAAAACGCGAGAATCAAGGCCCAAATCTGGATGATCTTCCCAGAACTACAAATCCCAAAATAACCCAGATCAATGCTCACCCAGACGGAAGATCGCCACTACCGAGAGAAGAATCTAATTCAGCTGAATAGGATGCAATGCCACACCAGGATTCCAAAGGCAAAAAGTAGTCTTTAATGGGAAAGCAGTCCAATATATAGAAAAGCAGTCATTTACATTTGAATCGGGCGCCCTCCCCTCCCACGTGTAGCTCCAGCTGATTGGCCGCTGTCAAAGTCAGCTGGGCCAGGAGGAGACCGGCGTGCTTTAACCAATAGGAGAAGGCGCGCCAGAATTCAAACGAACCTATCCTGGCCGGCTATGCAGGGCGGGAAAGGACACAAAGGGAAAAACGGCTGGGTGGAGGAAGTAACTTGTGGCTGAATACCTCACGGCCGGAGGGCTCCCAATGTGGAAGCCCACCTTCCTGTTTTATTGTCGGTCTTGAATTCCTTAATGGCAGTCTTTTTTTCCTGGCCGAAACTCCTTTGTCTGGGAGTTTCAGTCTAGCGGGGAGCATGGTTTCTCAGTTCAAAATGGTCAAAGCATAACTTATTGCAGCCGGTAAGTGGGGTTCCGAAGCCCACTCTGGTCCAGCTATGGGGTGGCTGTGTGACTTGGGGTTTGCCAGAGCCCATGCGTCCTTGGGGGTCAAGCTCCGAGGCCAAGGGGGGACACGAGCGGGGGGGATCCAGGCCCATAATGGCGGAATCTATGTTCCACAGAACACCTGACCTCCCCCCATATTGGTGAAAAGCATCATATGGCCAGAAAAATGTATTTTTGTTCACCAGGGGAACTCTCCGCAGAGGGAGTCCTGGCAGGGTTTGGAAGCATGGTTGCTTAGTTTAAAATGGTCCTGAGAGGTAGCTATTGGGGCTGGCTGCGAGGGTCCGAAGCTCGCATGGATCAGCCATGTTTTGGGTCCTGTTTATATGACCAGACATATTCCCAAATTATTGGCCAAGCTCCGAGAATGACAGGGACATATGTGGGGGAGTCTTGGGCATAAAGAGTGGGCCTCACCCCACGAAGAAACCCAACGTCCCTCCCCAAGGTTATTATTTGTGCAAGGCAAAAATGGATGGGAAAGTGGGTTATGGGTTCTGTTTACCCCTGGAACTCTCTGCTGAGGCGTTTCTTAGAAGTTACATTGACACAAAAAGGGGAACACACAAGGGGTACAAAATAGACAAGGCAATACAGAGATCCCCAGCAATTATCCCCAGTACATTCCCATACAGTTCTTGCTCCCAGGGAAATGATCTTAAAAACAGGCAACACAATGCTGCTTTCTTCCTGGGAGTTGTAGTCCCCCACTGTCCTTGGGAACTGCAGAGCCTTTGGGGTTGGGGTGCCAAGCAGAGGCAAAGTCATTGAGGGTCCATGATGTGAAGGGGGAAAGCAGGAAATGTCCAACTGAAGAAACGTCCTTGGGGAAACTATAAAGTCCGTGATCAGGGGAGAGAGTCTGAGGGTGGGGATCCTGGTTGTGCCCGCTTGTTTGGGGCTGAGCTCAGAGCAGTGAGAATAGCAGTAAGATAGAGTCCATGATCAGTGTCCTTGGGTGAACTTCAGGTCCCAGCTGGCACAGACCTGGGTTAGGAGTTCGAGGCCTCCCTACTTGCATAGATCCCTTCCCAGAACCCTCCTGAAGGCGATCCACCAAGGCAAAGGCATCTTCCCTCCCCCCATAGTCCATGGTTGTTCTTTTGGTCCCCTCTGGCAGTTTCCAGCCAGGGAAAGGGACCTTGAGTTCGTTCAAGAAAGAAGTGGTCAAAAGCAGAGGAAAATGAGTTCGGGTACTTGGGCTCCATGCCCCCCGTGTTGGCAGAAGGCTTGGGGTTCCTTTCCCCCCTTCAAGATCCCTATAGTCCAAAATCGCTGATTTGCTGCCGGTTTTGGATTCACTATTGCTGCTGAGTCGATGGGACTTAATGCGAAAAAAAGGTGGGGGCCGATTGTCCTCAGATGACCTGAGCGCGCTATCGGTAGATTCCAGGCCGCTGGTTGCGAGCGGCTGCTTTCCTGGGCTTCCCTCAGGCATGGGAGGGAAAACGGGGAGAAGAAAGAGTGGAGACAAGATAGGAGGAAGAGGCAGAGTGCTTTGGGACGACAACGGGGCAAATCGGGGAAACTTTCAAAACGGTGGATACTGAATCCATTGGTTCCTATGGAGATCTCGCTTATCCGTGGATCGCTCCGCTCTGAGCCCCCACCCTTGGCAAGGCCCCCACTTTTCCAAGATGGCGTTGGGGCGGCCTTGCACAGGCCTGGGTGGAGAGTAGCCAGTCTGTTGTGGCTTAGTGGCATGGAAGGAGTTTGCTTATGGGATTGGGAGGGTTATGGCAATGTGAGGGACTGTGTGGGCGCTGGGAGAAATGTTCTTCTCTATTGTTTTGCAATGTTATGTGGTATGCATTGGTGCTCTGGGGACTGAATAGGAGGGAAAATGTATTTGGCTTTTTGTCTTGCTGTGGGCTGTTTATGGGGTCCAATGTGTTGTTGCCTTGTGTGGGGTTCTGGTGGTGCTGGGGGAAATGTCCTGGTTTTATTGCTATGCTGTGTGATGTTTGCTGTGTGAAGGTGGTGCAGATGGGGCGGTGGTGTCAATGGTGGCTGGGTGTACTGGGAGGGACGAAGTTGGTGCAGTGTGATGTAAACTGAGTGGGGCAGAAGTGGAAAAAAGGTCTGGTACTGGTGCAACTTAGGCCATGGGCCAAGAGGAATACTGGGGACTCTCTGCAGTTGGATCTCCTGGATTTGGGGCTTCCTGATTCGACCATAGATTCAACCTGGCCTGTGAAAGTGGCTGCCACATATCCGCCCTGGCCTGTGTAAGTGGCTGCCACATATCCGCCCTGGCCTGTGAAAGTGGCTGCTTCCGCCCTTCTGCCCTCCCGCCCTCCGCATACACACATACAAACATTCCTTTTTATAAAGGTATACAGATACAGATATGAGAAGTTACTGTTCTGAAACATAAACATATCTCTGTAAGCAGTCCATAGCTTGATATTATGTTGCCCTAAAAATCCATTTGCTTTCTCTTCACTAGTTTTTTTTTGCAGATAAGGTGTGAACTTTGCTCCATCCTTAGGTGGTATCTCTTCATTTCCCCTCTTTTGATCTGTGCTATCTTTTCAAATTGCTTTTGAATTCAGTGCTGTTTCATTATGTGTAAAGAAAACATTTTCATCTTCATCTCCATATCTTTTGTGGCAAATAGATTTCAATTGATATAATCAGCTTGTCTTACACGTCTGTTGATAAGTCTGCTTGGTTTTTTAAAGTTTTTTTTAAAAAAAGGGTAAACCAAATTGCTGTGGCTAAAATAACAGATTCAAATAAATTGTATAATCAGGATATTCCTTATCATGTTTATTCCAATTTTGCAATGGAAAAGGCCACTGCATAATGGACTTTGATCAATTTAAGGCATAGGAAAAAAATGCTGAAGTTGAGCATATGAGCCAGGGCTACTCAAAGGGATAGTTGAGAGATGAGTGCTGGTCTGTGAGCCCATTGGCTGCTGCTTTGTGGCAAGTTTCTGCAAAACTATAAACATTGGATAATAAAACCCCATATACAAGTATAAGTCTAGAAACTTTAGCAAAAAAGTTAACCACAAAAATGTAGGACATCTTATGCCAACATCAGTGTGAGTACTATCTTACCTTTTAGCAAAAAAAGAAACCACCCCCCTTTCTGGGAAAATGGTGACAGAAAAGAAGCATCTATCCTGGAGGAAACTAAAAATGATTTTCTGCCTTGATATTCTGGGATATAGGGCTGTGTGGAAGGGCCCTGAGAAAATAGACTGAGGTCACTGCTTGTTTTAGGTTCTGCCATGATTGACGAAGGAGCCTCCGGTGGCGCAGCGAGTTAAACTGGTGAGCTTGCTGACCGAAAGGTTAGTGATTCAAATTCAGGGAGTGGGGTGAGCTTCCACTGTTAGCCCCAGCTTCTTCCAACTTAGCAGTTCAAAACATGCAAATGTGAGTAGATCAGTATTTCCCACTTCTGCGGAAAGGTAACAATGCTCCATGCAGCTGTGCCAGCCACATGACCTTGGAGGCGTCTATGGACAATGCCGGCTCTTCGGTATAGAAATAGAGATGAGCACCATCCCCCAGAGTCGGACATGACTAGACTTGATGTCAAGGGGAAAGTTTTACCTTTATGATTGACTCAGCTCTTGTCTATCTTCAGTATGCTCAGAGAAGTGAATGGTTCCTAATTCTGTGCCTTAACTTTTATCAATAAATGATAAATCCTCTTTTCCTAGTAAAATGATAAAAGGACTTTCTGAATGTCTGGGCAGGAATGCAGTGTTGGTTTCAGCATCCTGCAGTAGCTGATTCCCTGAGATGGCACTGACACTTTCTCTTCTCCATAGAATGACCTTCAGATTATTCATGGGTCATTTCATAATCCATAATTTTAGCCCCAGACTTGCACTAGGCATTATAAATGAGGTTGACTTATACCTGAATATATAGAGTGTATTTTGTGGCATAATTGTCATAAATACCTTAAAAGTACGACAGCCTCTGTATATATTGTTGTGTTTTTTACAAAGGTAATAATAATACATTTTATTTGTTACCTGCATAAAAATTTAATTTGTATAAATCTATGTCCCTCAAAAGTCAGCATTGCGCCCCTCTGAGGTTTGTGCTGTAGGCTGCTGCCTTGTCAGCCTAATGATAGCACCAACCCTGCCTCAAACACAGTCAGATTAAGTCTGGGAGATGACTAAAATGTCCTACTGAGATATGTAAAATCTGGAGTCTGCAAAAAAAAGAAAAGATTCTCTGCTTCCAATTTGATACATAAAGCAGGGATTCACAGATGTCAGCTACAATAGGAACCTTGTAATCCGAAAGCTAACCACCAGTACTGTGAGTCTCCATTTTCTGGTAACATTTCAGAAGTAGAGGGATTGAAGCAGACCCTTATGTCCCAGTTTTCTGCAGACTCACAGCCAGAAATGCCTTTCAGACTGAAGTGATCAATTAAGGCCAGAAGTAGAAGTTACTGGAGACATATGTTGGCTGCCAAAAATAGCAACCCTTTATCCCAGCCTTATCTTTTTTCTGGGAAGGTGTAATAAAATAATATGTGTGATGTGAGATAATCAAGTTCCACCTTCTTGGCAGGCAATTGCAGGAGTAGGAAACCTCAGTTACTGTTTCAGCCGTCCATCTCCAGAACATCTAGTACTAACCTGGCTGCTGAAATCTGACGCATCGCCGCTACTCAGACACACATACATTTTAAGAAATTGAACGATGTCTAGAAAGTAGGGTTGGTTTAGAATCCTAAAACCGGGATTCTAAAATCAAATGGGGGGGGGGATTTTTTTTTTGATTAGTATATCAAAGACTTACAAAAAATTTTCCAAAAAGTTCTAAAATGTAACTTAAGTACTAACGAAATTCTAAAGTGGTTCTAAAGTCAAAAACAGTCAAAAATCAATGGGGGAACATTCCCCTTCGCCTCTGCAGTGCAATTAAGTGGAGCTGTACATGTATAACATAAATATTTTCTTTTCGTGGTCAGCCGTGAATAGCACCTATGGTATTTCCTGCGCCCTGCGCAGACAGTTCGGAATCTTTAAAAAGTTAATATCACTTTTAAACTGTAGCCCGCCCACATCCCCTCGAGCATATATAGCCAGTGGGAGGGCTGCCACCTCAGATCCTTTTATCCGCTGCTGCAACAGCTAGGAATCTTAACTCATATTTCTTGACTAGCGTTAAGGACTAC
>JARBWK010003156.1:0-13116 GCA_030556195.1 Anolis apletophallus | reverse complement strand
GGTGAAGAAAATCAAGTGCTATGACAAAAAGTCATATTTCACCAATGGAGGCAGCATCTTCTAAAATGTGCTACATGTATTGTCTAATTTGACCTTGAGGGCAAGAAGAAAGATTACCAGAAGGGAAGTGTGAAGGAATTGTGAATAGAGTCAAGGTGAGATAAAAGAGTCAATCAAAATTAAAAATGAGTCTGGGGAGGAAAAAGAGTTAGTGGGATGGGGGGGGGGAGTGGTAGAGAGATGGCATTAGTGCAAGACTGGTGGCTATGAGTCATTTATTGTAGCTTAGGTTATTCTTCTCTATGAAATTACTTTCCTTTATGTTATGTCCTATAAATTCATATACATTTTCTGGTTTACTTTTTTCTGTGAGGGAGACGAAGCTGCTAGAAATCCTTAATTTCAATAAGGTTTGATATGCTCTGCAGCTTTTGGCTACTTCTACCAATTCTGGGCACACATCCCTTATAGAAACAGGGGTCGTTCTGTAATTCCTTTTCCACTTCCTCTTCTTTTCCTTACCAAATATTAGCTCTGTGCCCTCCCAGGGTCTCAGCCAAGTTATTCTTTTATGCAATGACATTACCCTCATCTTTCTTTCTTTCTTTCTTTCTTTCTTTCTTTCTTTCTTTCTCATATTGTTCTCTCTCTTTCGTTGCTATTAAGAAACTACAGTATTGGTCTTAGTGACAATTTTTTTATATGCAAAATTAAATAAAAACACTTTTAAAAAGTACATGAGTAGAGAGTGTTAGACATGCAACAACGCTTAGCAGTGAAGAAGAGTGAATAACGCTTCACAATGGAAGCAATAGGGCTAGATAGTTTGAGTGACTTGAAGCATCCTCCCTCTCCGTCTACATATCCTGACCCCTCTGATACTCTGCGATGTTTCTTCACTTTTTATTTTTTCCTATGAGTCCTCTCTCAATGTTCCAAGATGTAGCGAGGGAGCTCATCACATTGATGAGACCCTTTGGGGCAATGTGCCAGCCTCCGTGGTGAATCGCCAGGGCAGCGGGGCAGAATCTCATGTGGGGAAGCATCGCCGTTTGGTTTCCCCTCGTGCTGGCTCCATTGTTCTCTACGCCAGTGTTTTTCAACCTTTTCTGAGCCGCGGCACATTTTTTACATTTATAAAATCCTGGGGCACACCACCAACCAAAATGGCACAAAATGGCAGTCTAACACAGTAATACATATAGTTAATATGTTTTAAAATATATTTATACACTCAGTGTGAAACCTGGGCCTGTTTCAATGGACACAACATAGATATCCTGGCAGGAATGGCAGAAAAACACAAACTTCCCACACAGAACTCCCATAACCAAGAGAAAAGAGTTTGGTGGGCATTGACCTTGAGTTTTGGAGTTGTAGTTAACCTATATCCAGAGAGCAATGTTGGATCAGGACCAAACTTGGTATGAATACTCAATATGCCCAAATGTGAATACAGATGGAGTTTGGGGAAAATAGACCTTGACATTTGGGAGTTACAGTTTCTGGGATTTATAGTTAGCACACAATCAAAGAGCATCCTGAACTCTTGCAACAATGGAATTTAACCAAACTTGGCATATTGAACTCTCATTACCAACAGAAAGTACTGAAAGGGTTTGCTTGGGAAGGAAGGCATCCTACCATGCTGTCAGGATGCTTCCTCCATGGAGCCCTGCTAGAAGTTGCCTACGTTTCCTATCATAAGACACTTCCTCTATGCAGCTGGCATGGAGCCCACTGGATTTCATCCCACAATGTACAACTATTCCTGTGGGATTCCCTGCTGTGTGGAGGAACCGTGTGTCAGCTCCGGTTGGTTCGTTTCATGCCATAACGGACCAAGCCGATCGCGCCAATTGATATGGACACTGCCGGGCGGGAAACCACCAGGCTCATCCCCTTTGATCTGCCAGATACCTTCCTGGTCTTTGATATGTGGACTGGCCATCTGGTCAAGCCCTGGAAGGAGGGACTCAGCAGGGGGCGGGCCGGGGAGGGAATCTTGAGGGATGTTTGCGCGGGCTTTTCTTTAGTCTATCTTTGTTCAGCCTGGAGCAAGGAGCCAATAAATGATCTATCTTCCAATCTACTTGGAGTGAGTTTGGTTTATCGGACCCCCCTTTCCGGAGCATTACATAAAGATAGACTCACCAACTTTTACGGCCGTGAAAACCCTCCGACCGTAACCAAATTCGCAGAGATGTTTCAAGCCGAAGGGACGCCTCTCGAAGAGCAACCTCCGGTAATCCCAGATGAGGAGGAGGAGGACGAAGGCGAGGACGAGATCGAAGCCGGAGCGTCCGGTGGAGAACCGCAGGTGGTGGTGACCGGGATGGAAGATGGGGGGATCCCTGACCAGACCCGACCGCCGAAGGATGTTCGCCGCAAGGTAAAAGCGGCCAGCACCGAAATGTTGCGGATGGAGGTGCAGATGTTCCAGATGTCGGAAGCGATGCTAAAGATGCAGGCGCAATTGGACATGCTGATGAGTAGGCCGGAGGAGAGGCCTTGGGAGACCCCCGAGCCTGTCTTCGCGGGAAGAGGCAGGAGCCGGGGAGTGAGGCAGCTCGGGAGAGGTTCGGTGAGGTTCTCGGAGGAACTCCTCCAACCCAGAGGGAATGCTTCTACACCCCACCCGGGCTTGGGGGACCAGAGCCAGGAGATGACGGGCTCGCGGAGAGACTTGAAGGTAAAGTTTGACGGGGACCCCCGCCAACTTTCATACTTCGTCACCAATGTCCAGAACTATATGGTGGACTATGGGGATACGTTCCCCTCAGAAGCGGCCAAGGTGCGGGCTGTGGGGGCCAACCTAAAGGAGGCCGCGGCCGACTGGCTGATACAGCTAACAGACACTCGATCGCCGCATCTGTTGCGGTTGGACGCTCTGTTGGAGGCCCTGCGGACCCGCTTCGGGGACCCGTTAGCCGGGGAGAAAGCCAAGGCCCAGTTGAGGAGGATTTACCAGGGCCAGAAAACCGTCTCAGAGTACGCCCTGAACTTCCGAGCCCTAGCGGGGAAGATCCGGGGTTGGTCTGAATCAACTATACTCGAGTGCTTCAAGGCAGGCCTAAGGCAGGACATTCTAGACCGGGCGATGCACCGAGGGAATCCCGAGACCCTGGAGGGCTGGATAGCCTTGGCAGGGAGAGTGGAGTGCGACATGGAGCAAATGCCTAGGCGCCACCGAGATGGCGGGAGGTCCCGTGGGACAGGGACGGGCCCACCGGGGCGGTCGGAGCCCTCCCGACGACCTTCCTCCCGACCCCGGTCGGCCAGCCGGGAAGCCCCGAGAGGGAAGAGAGGAGCCTGCTTCTCGTGCGGACGAGAAAGGGCACCGGGCAGCGGAGTGCCAAAGAAAAAGTCCTCCCGCGGCGGAGCGGGCGCGGAGGTCAAACCGGCAACACCGGCCAAACCCCTGGCCGAGGCAAGGCAGCAGCAGCAGCGGAGACGACGCGGGCACCCGGCCCCTACGGGAGGCTGAGGAGCTAGAGCCGGAGGCGGAGGAGAGCGACTCCGAGTGGATGGCGGGAAACGACAACGATCTGCTGTAGACGCCCGACGGCAGATCCAGACCCCTTCGGGCGGTGAGTTAGATCCTCCTGGGTGCGGCACATACAAGCTGGACATCCAGGTGTGGGGCCCCGAGGCCAGCCAACCCATAGAGACTATGGCCATGATAGACAGCGGGTGCACCAGGTGCCTGATGTCCCCGGGATTAGCGAGGCAGCTGGGGATAAAGCCACAAGCCCTGATCGAGCAGATCTTATTCTCCCAGTTAGATGGGACCCCGGCGAATGGGAAGCCAGCCACCCACAAGACAGGAGAGATCAGAGTGCAGATGGGGTCCCACCGAGAAAAGCTAAAGTTCGTCATTTCAGCAATGGCGCACCAACCCATCATCCTGGGGGCCCCCTGGCTGCGCAACCAAAACCCGCGGATCAACTGGGAGACAGGAGCAGTGCAGTTCGGGAGCGGAGAGGCCCGGGCAAGGCTAGATGACCTTGAAGACGCGGACACCCTAACCCATGAGGGAGCGGGCGTGGGGGCAGCAGAGAGCCTGCCCAGCGAAGTCCCGCGAGAGTATGAGGACTTAGGGGAGGTCTTTAGTGAGCGGGAAAGTGACCAGCTGCCCCCCCCACCGGAAGTCCGATTGCGCAATCGAAATTGAAAAGGGCGCCAAGTTGCCCAGCCCAAAACTGTATGCCCTGTCTGAACCCGAAAGAAAGGCATTAAGAGACTTTATTGATAAAAATATGGACAGAGGCTTTATTGAGAAGTCAACCAGCCCGATGGCGGCTCCCGTCCTGTTCAGGCCAAAGGCGGATGGGTCACTGCGACTGTGTGTGGATTACAGAGGTCTCAATGCTATCAGCACCTCTAGCCCCTACCCGCTGCCACTGATGTCCGAGATCCTGGCCCAGCTGGGGGAGGCGCAAATCTTCACCAAACTGGACATCCGAGAAGCGTTCTACCGGATTCGGGTGAAGGACGAAGACTGCTGGAAGACCGCATTCAACTGCCACCTGGGGCAGTACCAATTCCGGGTCACCCCCTTCGGACTTAAAGGCGCTCCCCGGATTTTCCAGCAATTCATCAACGAAATCTTCAGGGACCTACTCTACAAGGGAGTTCTAGTATACCTGGATGACGTGTTAATTTATTCCAAATCTGAGGCGGAGCACATCGAGATGACCCGGGAGGTGCTGCGGCGGCTGCGGGAGAACCAGCTGTTCGTCAAACTGTCCAAGTGCGAGTTCCACCGACAGGAACTGGACTATCTAGGGTACCGCATCTCCACGCGAGGCCTGGCCATGGACCCAAGTAAGGTGAGGGACGTGCTCGCGTGGGAGGCTCCGCGAACCCGGCGGCAGCTACAGGGTTTTTTGGGGTTCGCCAACTTTTATAGACAGTTCATCCAGAACTTTGCTAAAATAGCGCTCCCCTTGACTGAGCTATTGAAGACCAAGGGCTTGGGGGAGACAAAGAAAGCCAAATCGCCCGGGGCGATGCTCAACTGGACCCCGCAGTGCCAGGAGGCCTTCGACAGCCTCAAGAGGAGCTTCACCAGCCAGCCGCTGCTGCGGCATCCCCAGCCCGACAAGCCCTTCACTGTGCAGTGCGACGCCTCGGAGGCGGCCTATGGGGCGATCCTCCTACAGCGAGATGAGGACGGAACCCTGCGACCCTGCGCATACCTGTCTAAGAAATTCACCCCATCGGAGAAGCGGTGGCATGTATGGGAGAAGGAGTCCTTTGCCGTGCGGGCGGCGCTGAGCCACTGGAGGCACTTCTTGGAAGGCACCGCCTTGCCCTTCGAAGTGTGGACGGACCACAAGAACTTGCAGGCACTCCAGACCCCCCAGAGACTCAACGCCAAGCAGCTGAGATGGGCGCAGTTTTTTAGCCGCTTCAACTTCCAGCTCAAGTACCTGCCGGGCCCGAAAAACGTGTTGGCCGACACGCTTTCCAGAATGCCTGAGGCCGACTACTCGGCGCCGGAGGAAGTGGGGACCGTGTTCTCCAAACATCAGTTGGGCTTAGTGGCCCGCACCCGGGCGGCAGATAAGGTCCCAAACCCCACGGTCCCTGGGACCCCAGAACTGTTAGCAGAACTGGCAGCAGCTTATGGAACAGACGCCTGGCTTAGAGAGCACCGCGAGGACTTAACTGAGGCTAAAGGCATATGGTACTACAAAGACAAGTTATATGTCCCGCAAAGCCAGAGGGCTCCGGTCCTGGCCCAAGCCCACGACTCCAAATTGTCTGGCCACTTCGGCCTTACTAAAACTCTAAAGCTATTGGCCCGGCAGTTCTGGTGGCCGGCCATGAGAAAGGACACTAGTGACTACCTAGCGGAATGCGAAGTGTGTGCACGGAACAAGTCCAAGGTGGGCCGGCCGACGGGGCTGCTACAACCCATAGCCGACCCGGCCGAACCTTGGAGCGAAATAGCAATGGACTTAAGTCGTCGACCTGCCGCCCAGCAGCGGATACACCACCATTTGGACGGTGGTGGACTTATTCTCAAAGCAAGCCCACTTCGTTCCACTCCGGAGATTGCCCACGGCCCCAGAGTTGGCGCGCCTCTTCACCCAACACGTCTTCCGGCTCCACGGCTGCCCGCGGCGAGTGGTGAGTGACAGAGGGCCTCAATTCACGTCCAGATTCTGGAAGGCGTTCCTGGCAGGGCTGGGGTCCCAGCGGGCTTTGAGTACGGCGTTTCACCCGGAGACGGATGGGGCCACGGAGAGGGTCCAACGCACCTTGCAACAATACCTCCGGTGCTACTCAACCTACCAGCAGGACAACTGGGCCGAGCTGTTGGCGGTGGCGGAATACAGCTACAACAATGCCGAGCACGCCTCGACGGGGGCCTCTCCTTTCCGCATTGTCTCCGGCCGTGACTTTCCGCCCTTCCCTGCGGCGGGCCCCACCGCCGACCCGGCAACTCCGGTCACCGAATGGGGGGCCAAGGTGGCGGCAGCTTGGCCAGCCATCCAAGCGGCGCTGCGGCAGGCTCGGGACTCCTACAAGCGGTACGCTGACAAGAAGAGGGGGCCCCAGCCTACATATGCGGTGGGAGACCGCGTGTTCCTCTCCACCAAGAACCTGAAGTCGACTCAGCCGTCCCGCAAGTTTGCGAGCAAATTTGTAGGGCCCCTCAGCGTGGTGGAGATAATTAACCCCGTGGCGGTCAAGCTGGACCTGCCGCACACCTGGCGCAAGGTCCACCCTGTGTTCCATGTGAGCTTATTGAAGAAAGCTGTGTCCGACCGGAAGTGGTCCACTGAAGAAGGCGCGCCGGTGCCTATTATGGTGGGATCTCACACCCACTTTGAGATTAAAGACATTTTGGACTCTCGGCGCCACAAGGGCCGCCTTAGTTACTTAGTTAAATGGACTGCCAAAGACTTGCACCCTGAGTGGGTGTTGGCACCCCATGTTAGCGCCCCAAGACTAGTTAGGGCTTTCCACGCCGCTTTCCCGGACAAGCCGGGTCCCTGATTTTTTCCCTTTTTCTTGTTCTTTCCTTTGCAGGTCACTATCTTCCGAAGGGGGGCGCTATGTCAGCTCCGGTTGGTTCGTTTCATGCCATAACGGACCAAGCCGATCGCGCCAATTGATATGGACACTGCCGGGCGGGAAACCACCAGGCTCATCCCCTTTGATCTGCCAGATACCTTCCTGGTCTTTGATATGTGGACTGGCCATCTGGTCAAGCCCTGGAAGGAGGGACTCAGCGGTGGGCGGGCCGGGAAGGGAATCTTGAGGGATGTTTGCGCGGGCTTTTCTTTAGTCTATCTTTGTTCAGCCTGGAGCAAGGAGCCAATAAATGATCTATCTTCCAATCTACTTGGAGTGAGTTGGGTTTATCGGACCCCCCCTTTCCGGAGCATTACACCGTGGTAGGAGAGGGAATCCAGAATATGGGAGGGCATGTTCAAGTTAGGAATCATGGGGACAATGCAGGCACACTCTGGAAAGCTATGTGTGCTAGGCCAGGAAGCTGGCTACTGGGATATGCTAGAATGGGAAAAAGAAGGTCATACTGAATTGCCTTTTGCTACATAACAATTAACAAAACTGAGGAAAGGGATTTTTTTAAAGTCTGACTTGCATTTTTAGTAACAAAGCTCAAAGCAAGAAGTCTGTCTTTTGACATACACTGAACTTTTCACGTTTTCTTCTATTTGTATTTAGTGGCCGATTAGCACTTGGAGTGAACTTTATTTGCACTTAATAATAACCATATCCACATAGGAGGAAGACCAAGATAAAGACCATAATTTTACCATTTGAGGATTGTACCTAAAGGGCAAAAAAGATGAATAGTTTTGTAGTCAAGACATCAAATTGTGCCTCAAGAGATTTTTAGTCCATTATCTGTCTGCATTGCAGATCTCACATGTAACTAACTCCCAGTTGCCTCATTTCCACACTTGTGAATTATAGGTTATTATGGGTACTTTTGCTATCTCACAGGGGCATATTTTAAGATAAATGATCTTGGGAGTGCAGATAATGACTGATGTTATATATGGACCAATCCACATGTCTGCATGCTAAATGTGATACGGTGACCTTCAGAATGGAGAATAACTTAATAAAAACCAATCTGACAGCTCAGAAATATGTGATGAAAATTGGTGGGCTTTCCCATGGCCAATGGAAAAGGTTTGTATATACATTGTTTTCTCTTTTGTGTGTGTGTGTGTGTCTTGAGAAATATGGGACTTATTAAAAAACACCGGTCTTATAACTTTGAAAAGGTAGTCAAATATTCATGCCAGCTTCCTGATTGTCTGGAAATGTCCAGGTTATCTGGAAATGAACTATAAGCAGCAGACTGCCTGATCTTTCAGTGTCTTGCTTTGATGAATGACTCAAAGTTGCAAGAAGTGACATTAATTTCCAGTGTTCCTTCCAGTATAGATCCACAAATGGGTTACAATGTTTTCTCAAAAACAGCATCTCTTTTGTTCTTCTTGAGCTTTCCATAAATACTCTTGGGATAGCCCTGTATGCTTGCCTGGATAACAATCTGGTATCCAAATCAGAAAAACGTTAGGGTCTTTTTAACAAGTGTTCATAGAAGTAAATCCCCCCTTCCAAATTGGTTTAAGTGGGGTAGGGAAATCAATGTTGAGAAGAGTATGTTTTGCAGAGTCCCTCCTACGTTTTATGCTATAATTCAAGCACTACTTTGTTCCAGACTGTAACATGTCCTGGACATTTTGATTCCTTGCCTTATGGACTCTTTCCAAGTTTCTTCCCATCTATTTGCTCTAGTTCCCTGCACTTCTGAGAAGTGCGTATGGAGAAGCACTATTTCTTCATTCTAATTGCACTGCAATTCAGATCTATATCCTAATTCAATCCCTCATATCCTATGTCCCAACCCACTGGACGCAGAAGCTGTTGATAGGATAGTTACTGCAACTAACTTGCTCCCTCGATCCGTGCCCCTCCTGGCTGGTGAAAGCTAGCCTGGAGGGGTTGCGTGACCCCCTGTTGAAACTAGTCAACACCTCCCTTGAGCAAGGAGTGTTTCCAGGGGGATTAAAAGAGGCAGTGGTCACTCGATTGCTGAAGACACCGAGTCTAGATCCATCGGTCCCTTCCAACTACTGCCCGGTGTCAAATTTGTCGTTTCTGGGCAAGGTAGTTGAGAGGGCAGCAATGGAGCAGCTGCAGTCCTACCTAGATGATGCAACTTGGTTAGACCCCTTCCACTCCGGCTTCCGTTCAGGGCATGGGACAGAGATGGTGTTGGTCGCCATCACAGACAAGCTGCGTTGCCAACTCGATCACGGTGGATTGGCGCTGCTCGTGTTATTGGACCTCATGGCAGCGTTCGATACTGTCGATTATGATCTTTTGACCCACCGTCTGGCCGTGGCCGGGGTGAGGCAGTCCTTGATTGGCTGTCCTCCTTCCTCCGGAACCGGCTCCAGGGAGTGAGAAGGGGCGAGGTTGTTTCAGCCCCCCCTTAATTGTGGGGTCCCTCAGGGGGCAATCCTCTCCCCTTTATTATTTAACATCTATGTCCGACCACTTGCTTGGTTGGTACGCAGCTTCGGCCTGGGTGTCATCAATACGCGGATGACACCCAGCTCGTTCTGGGGATGGAGGGCCAACCGACTCCGTACCCGATAATTTCCATCATTGCCTGAAGCCGTTACTGGATGGCTGCGAGCCAGTAGGTTGAAGGTGAATCCGGCTAAGACGGAGATCCTGTGGCTGGGCCGTCTGGAGTGAAAGTGAGATCCGGCTTCCAACCCTGGGCGGGGCAACACTCCATACGTCACCATCAGTTAAATGCTTGGGAGTCACACTTGACTCCCATCTGGCGATGGAGAAACATGTCTCCACCGTCAGTGGAACAGCATTTCATCATCTCGGCAGGCGGGAAGCTGGCTCCCTACTTGTCCCGCCACGACCCTAGCCACAGTGGTCCAAGCCACGGTCATCTCAAGACTGGACTACTGTAATGCTCTCTTCGTTGGCCTTTGTCTGTCGGTGATCCGGAGCTTAAGCTGGTGCAGAACACCCACAGCTCGGCTGGTGGCAGGCCTTCCATCTTGCTGCCACATTACGCTGGTCCCCTGGGGAACTGCACTGGCTTACAATAGAGCACCGGATCACCTTCAAAGTGCTGATTCTGACCTTCAAGGCCTTGAATGGTCTGGGGCCGGTGTATCTAAGGGACCGCCTCTCCCCATATAGTCCTGCAAGACCACTGAGATCCGAATCATTGAACCTCTTGACGGCACCGGAAGTCACACAGCCCTCCACTTGACTGCAGCACGGAGGAGAGCTTTAGTGTCATTGCTCCAGTGCTATGGAACACTCTCCCTCCCGCAATCCGTGCATTGCCCGATGTACTGGCCTTCGAAGGCCTGTAAAACCTTCCTGTTTACACAGGCGTTTGGGCAGGAACAATATTAGGCTTCATGACATGGTCAAGAGCTGTGACCACATGTAGTGAGCATGCACCATTGTATCACCCTAACTATGCATGCAACTCCGACATCCAACTATGTTTTAATATGTACTGTGCACTGTGCTTTTATTGTGTTTTACTGTGTTTTTAATGATTTATAAAGCGTTTCTATTGATTTGTAAGTCGCCCCGAGCCAGCCGGAAGAGGCAACTAAGAAATCCAAATAATAAATAAATAAATAAATAAAACTCAGAACACTAGAAAATACTTTTTCCTGTTGTATAGGAATATCAAATATTAATAGTCCTGATTTTCTGATAAACTATTGATAGAACAATAGACCAGGATGGATAACACCATTCCTACTGCTTTGCACCACTCAGCAAACTTGCCCATTAGGGATGGCAAAAATATTTTTATTTTTTAAAGTAAATGGTTTATACCATCAGATCCTTGTTTTTAATGGAAATTTGCCCACAAGCTTAACAAAAAACTTTCAAAAGAGAGGTTAGCTGAAATTCCCCAAATCCTGTGAAAATCCATAATTACCATTAAAAATTCTAAAAATATGCTTTATGTTCTTATTATTCAAAAGTAACTAGTTACTTTTACTTACTTTTTAAAAATCAACGAAGGTTACTAGATAAAATATGCTGAAACAGTAAAACCACAGTCCCTTTGAAAACAATAAAAGTAACCAAAGAAGTTACAAATGGAGTGAAATTATTCTTCATTAAGATGCCCATCCATAGCATGAGAATACCCCTCTTGTAATGAGTTATGCCTTTATTATTGAAAAAGTGAGAAATAATTATAAATAATTCACTGTTTGGAAATGAGATAATTTGAGGGTTCTGTTTCACCCGTTTAAAAGAAGGAGCACACTGTTTACAACTCCAGTCACATTTTCAGAAGCGTCCTACTAAATAGATCCAGTTGCTTCCAATCTGGCATTTGATTGTCTGAAAGGGGTTTTTTGGCCAATCTTTCATGTCTCAAGTTTGAGCAATGTGACTGCTATATCACTAGCTAGACAGCAACTACCACCAATATTGTGTTTACAAAGAGAGAAAAAGGGAAATGCTCTTATGTTAATAAAGCACAGCAAGGAGGGAAGAACATGACAACATAAGACACAGAGAGAAGCAACCAAAAACAAACTGAGAAACATCCACTAAATTCTCTAAGTATTAATACTCCAGAAATAGCCATTTTTTAATTTTTAAACATATTTCATTTGGTCGTCATGTGAGCAGCTCATAGAATCTAATTTGTTTCACTTTATGGAGAATTTCTCCATGTACAAGATGAAATGGAGGGTAAAAAGTTAGAAGGAATTGGGCATAGATGTATGAGAACCAAGGCGATAGTGTTCAGTGTTGCGGTGCTCCAGCTGAGACAAATAACTGTAAAAATAAAAGAATGCCCTCTAATTGTTGTCTTTTTACTTTCCTGTTGTGTCTTTAGGCGAAACGATGAGAGACTGCTGTGTTTAGACTTCAGTTTGAGGGGTTTCAGGAAGCAGCTTAACAAAGGTTACGCTATGTTAGGCTTCTCTATCAGCTGCAGAATTTGTTGTGCACCATGAAAATGGGATAATGCAGCTTGACACCACTTTAACTGCTGTGGCTCAGTGTTATGGGGTCATCGAAGTTGTAATTTATTCAGGTCTTTTAGTCTTTTTGCTAGTGCTGCATGCTTCCCCACCAAGCTACCACCCTTATGATTCCTTAGAATTGTGCTGTAGGCAGAGTAAAATAATGCCAAACTTCATTATTTCTACAGTTTGGATGCACCCCTCAATTTGAATGGTCCTGTTGCATAGCACAGGCTTCCTTGACCTATCCTTTAAAATACGGGAACAGAGGCATGGTTTACAGAGATTTTAGCATGTTAGAGATGGAGTATAAATAGTCCTGCTCATAATTTGGAAAGAGTGTGAAATAGTAATGATATTACTTTTACTTGTTGATTTTTTGTGTGTGTAACAAGAGACAACAATTTTCTTTTAAACAATAAAGTAGATATGGCACAGCCCCTTCGTTCTACATTCATCAATTCTTTCACATGGGTTCAAAAATCAGTAAAACCAAGGGAAAAGAAAACAAAAGAAAGAATACAGGAAACCCAATGAGGAGAATCTTGGATTGTTGAAACTTTTGGCAGATTGGGACTTATTCTGTGCACAATTTATCATTTGTGTGTTTATATGTGTACAGAAAAACAGTATTTTCTGCACTGAAACCAACTTTTTGCATTTGAAACAATAACAATGTTGCCTTCTGCACAGAAAAGGCTGATCAACAAAACCCACATTCACATTTTGTCTAGTTTTCACAAAATTGTGCAGCTTCAAAAAATTTATTTTGTAGTAGACAGAAAATGGCTAAATTGACTTTCAGAACAAAATTAGTGAAGAGTTTTGATTGCGAAGAGAAGGTCAAGGAAAATGTCAAGGAGTTGGAGCAACTCCTCTGTGATGATTTCTTACCATGTCTAGAGCTTAATAAGATGGGGAGAAGATAGTTATGAAATTATGCATGATAAGGAGAAATTGACTAGAAATATGCTTTCTCCCCTTTCTTTTCACTACCTGAATGTTAGAATTCAGGGATCATCCTCTCTGAAGCTGAATTGTGATTCAAGACAGATAAGAACTGGTATTT
>JARBWK010003155.1:0-13118 GCA_030556195.1 Anolis apletophallus | reverse complement strand
CTCACCCCAGTTTTGTTTCCTTTCAAAGGATGTGGGTGGGAATACTCCAAATATCAGTGAGACTTGTTAAATCAAGACTTACATTTACTATTTCTAATAATATAATAATAATTATGAATAAATAGAATGATTGTTTAATAACTTATTTAATAACTGATGTAATCATATGTATTTGATATTTAAATTAAATATATCAATTTTTACTTCTCTGTCATTACATAGTATAATATTATATAGTATGTTTAATATTTACATGAATTATAATTATTAGATAATATTTTATTTCTATATCATTATATAGTATTTTGTCTCCCTCCACATGGTAAGAGAGGCAAGTTTAAATAAGTCATATTAAATTATTAAATTTATAATTTGATACAACTAATTTACCCATCTACTCTAGCTGAAACTTGTAATTGGATTTAAGCTTGATACTAACCTTACAATTGTGGAGTTGCAATTAAGTTATACTTCCAATTCCTAATGCCGCCAAGCAACCCAGAAAGACTCAATGGTCAATGGAAGGGAAAGGTAATGAATAGTGCAGGAGAATAAAAATGTTATTTTGGTACAGTACATTTACCTGCAGAGGTGAATTGCCAGTAACCTAAGTCTGCTCCAGCTTAATATATTAGCCTGAAAACATAGGCCCCTTCTACACTGCCATATAAAATCCAAACTATCTGCTTTGAACTGGGTTCTCTCTCTCTCTCTCTCTCTCTCTCTCTCTCTCTCTCTCTCTCTCTCTCTCTCCCTCCCTCCCTCCCTCCCTCCCTCCCTCTCTCTGGCTTTTCTTCGCAAATGAAGGACTCATCCCATGCTTTCTACAAGCACGTTGATGACTAAAAAGGCCAATTCAAGATAGGCAAGTCCGGTTGCAGAAAGCACAGCAGAAAGTATCTTTGGGTGATGTTGTTTCCAAGTTGCGGTTCTTTCTGCGTTGTCATTTCTCTTTGAGACTCATTCGGCGTGTCTTCTCAAAAGAGGCCACAGCATTATGCATAGTGTGTCTCCATGCCTCCCGATGTGTGGCCAGGGTGGACCATTGTTGGTGATCAATCTGGCCGAGCCTGAGATGTTGTTTCAGGGAGTCCTTATATGTCTTTCTTGGGGCACCTTTCTTGCGCTGACCCGTGGTGAGCAGGGGCGGTCTAAGGTAATTTGAAATGGTAGGCGAACATTATTTTGGTGCCCCCCCCAAAAAAACATTATTTTGCCCCCCATGTAAAACAAATATACAATTATATCACAATACCATTAGTAGTATTATATTGTATCAATGTATATACAATATATTATACCATACTCATACTATATTATACCATAATTATATTATACTACATTACAATATAATTATATTATAATATATTGACATTATAATACAATATAACATTCTATTATATTATTATTATTATAAAATAATAAATAAAATTATTTATTTCAATAAAATTATCATCTACTAAATATTTTTATGACTCCTATAAAACTCAAATAACCCAAAATAAAGTAAAATAAAATATTATATATTACTATTTTGTACAATACCACTATACTGCAATATTGTTTGTAATATTACATGTAATATTAATATTATTCTATTGTTATATTGTATTTTTATTATATTGTATGACAATATTAAGCAGAACTGTATAATAATCAACAAGAAATGCAATGTAAATACATCAAAATCAGAATCTATTACCTACCACCCGTCTCATAATTCATAGGAGTCTCCCATAAGTCCAAAATTAGGATCCCAATGTAAATGTAAATAGAAAAACAGCCAAAATGTTCAAATGAGGTCGAATACAGGCAGCGCAGCCTGGGCAAACTTGGGCCCTCCCTCTAGGTGTTTTGGACTCCAACTCCCACAACTCCTCATAGCCTCAGGTCCCTCAGGTCTAGACAGAAATAGAGCCGAAGAAAGGAAGGAGGAAGAGAAGAGATCGCAGAGGAGGAGTAGGAGGAAAGCCCTTCATTCATTCCTTCACTTACACTTCCTTCACTGATTCTTTTCTCCTTCCCTGCAAACACGCGCGCGGCAGAGACAAAAGGAGAGGGGAAGCACTCCCTACCTGCCAGATACTGAGTGCTTTGCTTACAGGCTTCTGCGCAAGGGAGCTACTGGGCATGTGCGGAGGTTTTCGCGGATGTGCAGTTGCTCCTGCGCTCAACTTCAGCTCTGGAGCAACTACGCCTGCGCGAAAACCTCCGCGCATGCCCAGAAGCGGTGTCGGGAGCACACAAGGCCGGGGCCCAAAAGCAGGCAGCTGCGGCGCTGTCTGAGGAACATCAGCAGGCCAGGATGGCGCCCCATGCGCCAGGATGGCGCCCCCTTCCCAGATGGCGCCCTAGGCGGCCGCCTACTTGGCCTACCTTGTAGGACCGCCCCCGGTGGTGAGTTCACCATAGAGTAGTATCTTTGGGAGTCAGTGGTCCTCCATCTTAGAGATGTGCCCTGCCCAGCGCAGCTGTGTTCTCAATAGCATGGCCTCAATGCTGGTGATCCCTGCTTGCTCAGGGACAGCGACATTTGTCACATAGTCAGTCCAGTGTATATTTAGGATTTTGCTAAGACAGACTGGGTTATATGGCAGTGTAGAATCATATAATCCATTTCAAATCAGATAATCTGGATTATATGGCAGTGTAGAAGGGGTCATAGAGAGATGAATTAAGATGATGGGTATATTTTCTGGAAATTTGTATATCTAGGATGTGAACTCTTAAAGTCTCAATAGCATATTTACGAGACGTTTTCTGCAGGGGTTAATTCTGGACTAAAGAGGAAGTCCAGTGTGAACAGGCAGTATTGCGTGTGCAAGGGTGATACACCTCGCGCCCAATGATAACACTGACACAAAGGTTGGATGAAAATGGCCACAACTCGTTTATTAAACAGAACAAAGGGTTGGCGGCCACGCAAGGGTCCAGGATCAGGGTAGTACAGGCCCCCCGCGATGTCCAAAGGCACTTGCAAGCCTGGGTGCGAGCGGCCCAATGCCTCTCCACGGAACTCGGCACCCCAGGGAGGCCAGGGCGTTATCCCCCTACCAACCAAGGGGCAATAAGCCATCCTGATCCAGGGCCCTGCCACCTGCCAACACGGAGTTGCGACAAAGAATATGGTAACATATACTTTAACCAAGTAACAAACAACTTGAGTAAATGCACAATATGAACATGAATAAGCCATGTACCATGTAGGGAGGGAGGGAGGAAAAACCGAATTGGCCCCTGCAAGTGCTGGGGGCAGTCCCAGGTAGCCTTAAATATGCTGCCTGGGCGAAGAGAAGGGCCAGTGAGCCACGTAGAGGGGGTGAGGCGTGGCCAGCCCCCTCATTGGCCAGCTGGCCCAGGCGGCGGGAAACTGGGTGCCGCCCCAGGGTCTCTGGGAAAGAGAAGACCCCTGA
Source organism: Anolis apletophallus (assembly GCA_030556195.1). Lineage (NCBI taxonomy): Eukaryota > Metazoa > Chordata > Lepidosauria > Squamata > Anolidae > Anolis > Anolis apletophallus. The sequence continues at coordinate 9,705 of JARBWK010003155.1, read as the reverse complement.
CCTCCCCAAGATGGCGACGAGGACAGCCCTACCCCGCAAAAGGGGTTGGCCGGTAAGTCGGCCATGCCCATTGCGTGTGCAAGGGTGATACACCTCGCGCCCAATGATAACACTGACACAAAGGTTGGATGAAAATGGCCACAACTCGTTTATTAAACAGAACAAAGGGTTGGCGGCCACGCAAGGGTCCAGGATCAGGGTAGTACAGGCCCCCCGCGATGTCCAAAGGCACTTGCAAGCCTGGGTGCGAGCGGCCCAATGCCTCTCCACGGAACTCGGCACCCCAGGGGGGCCAGGGCGTTATCCCCCTACCAACCAAGGGGCGATAAGCCATCCTGATCCAGGGCCCTGCCACCTGCCACAAAAAGGGGGGGAGGTAAGGAGGCAGCCTTACACCCCCCCTTTTCCGCCAACCCAAACTCCTATCCTCCATAACCAGAACTGTTGCCTGGTAGCCACCCCGGTGCCACATGCAGATCTCTGAGATGTCCACCGCTACTGAGCCGCTGCACCATGGCCCCGACCAGTCTCAATCCCGGGTGCTTGCAATGCGTACCGGCCATCCCCGTGGGAGGCGTAGCCAAGCCCACAGCTCAAATTGCAGTTACGTGACGTCCGTAACTTCACCCCGTCCACAGGGGCCACGGCAGCAGCTTACGCTGGTGACAGGCAGCCACCAATTCCGGCCCGCAGGGGCCACAGCAACAGCCTGGATGCTCCCTCCAGTGAGCCATTGTTGCATGAAGCCAGGCCAGAGTGACAAGCAGCCACTGGTCCCAGTCCACAGGGGCAACGGCAACAGCCTGGATGCTCCCTCCGGTGAGCCACTGCTGCATGAAGCCGGGCCAAAGTGACAAGCAGCCACTGGTCCCCATCCACAGGGGCAACGGCAACAGCCTGGATGCTCCTTCCAGTGAGCCACTGCTGCATGAAGCCGGGCCAAAGTGACAAGCAGCCACTGGTCCCCGTCCACAGGGGCAACGTCAGCAGCCTGGATGCTCCTTCCGGTGAGCCACTGCTGCATGAAGCCAGGCCAAAGTGACAAGCAGCCACTGGTCCCCGTCCACAGGGGCAACGTCAGCAGCCTGGATGCTCCTTCCAGTGAGCCACTGCTGCATGAAGCCAGGCCAAAGTGACAAGCAGCCACTGGTCCCGTCCACAGGGGCAACGTCCAGCAGCCTGGATGCTCCTTCTGGTGAGCCACTGCTGCATGAAGCTGGGCCAAAGTGACAAGCAACCACTGGTCCCCGTCCACAGGGGCAACGTGCAGCCTGGATGCTCCTTCCGGTGAGCCACTGCTGCATGAAGCTGGGCCAAAGTGACAAGCAGCCACTGGTCCCCGTCCACAGGGGAAACGGCAACAGCCTGGATGCTCCCTCCAGTGAGCCACTGCTGCATGAAGCCAGGCCGAACCTCGCCCATGAGGCTCCAACCTCCTGGCGCCACGGACTGCTTGTCCTGCCTTCCACTCAGGTCCTGGCAGCCTGGCTCCTCCCTGCAGCTGAGCCACGCCCACTCCAAGCACGTGGGTCCCAGTACCACTTTACGTCCTGCCCATGGCCCTGCGAGAGAAAGAAAAAGAACCAACGGCAGCCTGTACACCTCGAGGAGGAGGCCCGGTCTGATTTACAGGTAAACACTGATGATTCAAATGGCCCGAGGCTTAGAATACGCCTACGGGGACACCACCACCAGCAGCCAAAGACGCTGCCCCAATCCTGAAGGAGTGCCCTCCAAATGATTATGCAGTAGGCCCAGCACATGAATGAGGGCTCTGCGGAACTGCCATTAACTGGTATCTGGTGAGGGGAGAGGTTCCATCAAGATGCACAAATAAGCAGCTTGGGGAGGTGTCCCTGTAGCTGAGGAACCGTGCCAGTATCAAATGGGCACAATTGAGCTCGCTCGAGGCCCTGAATGGGCAGGGAGGCGACCTACCCCCCATATGCCACCTTGGACTTATGGAGCCTGTAAGACCTGGAGTTCCCATGGATAATCGCATAGTTGAGCTGCCGGGCTCTACCAGTGGAATCTGTCTGGAGTTGGCCACAACCTCCCCTGGACGTCTGGGCCCCAATGAAACATTAGAGAAGGCCGGAGAGAAAACTCTACCTTGTAATGGGATATGCATGTCCTCTTAGAGAGTTGCTGTAAGCTGCTGGAGGGGGGCGGTGGTGTCCTGCTGCCTGGGAGACTGCTTCTTCCAACTCTTCACGAACTTCGTGCTCCTTTGCAACTGGTAAGGATCCTCACGGGCTACCGCCTTGCTGTCCAGTAGGCTTTGAAGGTAGCTGCCGCGATGGATTGCATCCGTTCTATCCCGGCCTCCCTTTTCCAGTGGTCCAAGTTCCAGCGGGCACCTTGCGGCCAGGATGTCTGCGTCTGGAGCTAGGAACCGAAAACCTGCCTTCCTTGTAAGCGAGGCAATGCGTCTACCATTTCATTGTTTACACCTGGAACGTCCTGCGCTGAGAAGGAGATGTTAGCCTGCACACAATACCAAGGCAAGTCGCCTCGTGAACCCCGAGGCCCTGGCAAACTTGAATGCCGGCCTTACATCTGCAGCAAAACTTAGCAGGCAAACTTGGGTGGGAGTACTGGGAGTTCCTGAAAGTGGCCTACCTCCTGGCCGCAGACGGCCCAAGGTGTGCCCGTTGGTCAGCTGACCTGGCTGCCGGTACCGGGGCACTCACCGTACAGGAACCGATTGAATTCCCCAACGACAATGGAAGTGGGGGGGGGGGGGTCGTCCACGTCTTCTCCTGCACTAGATGGATGACAAAATACTGGCCATGGCCTGGCATATTAAGCATCTGTGTGCACCCAACACTGCCCTGCCTGCCCCCAGGCCGGAAATAATCCGTTAATGTTGAAGCAAACCACAGCAATGGCTTCACATGGTCCTGCTTGCTTTTGCATACAGGAAACAACCAATAGGAGTCTAGGAGACACTGAGGTGTCTAAAATAGCTAGAATCGGCCCGCTACTGGCACATGCGGATGCCAATTATCTATTGTGGAGGATGCTTATGTAGAAGGATTTTTGTTTATTGGGCTGGAAAATTGGAAATCGGGAGGTCTGGTTGCAGATATCCTGACAAAGCCGTGAACCAGACGAGCTCGTGCTGACTGCACAAGCCTCCCACTCTTATGATTAGCTGACCCAAACAGAGGGATCCATGCCCCCCCCCCAAAAGGGGTGTGTGTGGTCATACGCTTCTATGCGTGCCACAGTCTCTTCCCTACGTCTTGGACCCAGGAACGAGATCTCTGTAGGAAACGTATTACCTAATATATAGGAATGGCCTGTGCTGGCCATGAGGCGGACTCGCTCTCTGGCTGGCTCTCCTGTAGACTTCCTTGGAGACTGTCCTAGTAATGAAGGGGGGGGCTGTATCGGGGGCAAGTTTGAGCTGCCCGATTCAGTGCCACAAGAAGGTCAGTAATGACAATCTTCAGGACATCAAACAGGGTCCTCAGGACACCTAACAGGAAAGGACCCTGTAATCTGCCATGGGGGCAGGCACTGCTCAAAGGCGACTGCCTCCTGAGAGGAACGTAAATGGTAAATAAAGGTCAACAACAGGCTGCACAATAGGTCGAGAGCCCACCTCGACCCAGGCAGGCCTCGAACTCATGCCTGGTCGGTAGAGATAATATGCAGCTGCCACCCAGCCAGCTGTGCCGCATTCCTGGTGAAACCATGTGGGGTGCTAATAGAAATGTACTGCCTCCCCCAGCAGGGGTTTCGGATTACAGGAAAGGAGATACCACCTGGGCATAAGAAGGGGTGCTTGATTGAAAAAGCTGTTCCGCAGTGGAACTCACCGCCCTGTAGATCAATGGAAGCTCCTTCCAGCAGGCCGTAGCTGGTTTCTCAGCTTCCTGCCTGACCGAACTCTGGGTAACACTTTAGCGTGGAGCCATGACTGTAGAAACCTGTAACCCAGAACTGCAACTGGACAAGAACAGTTAGCACCACAAGGGCAAGCGAAGAGGGCACCCGGGAGGGCAAGAGACACCAGAAGGATATGGGAGGAACAGCCTGACCATGTGATGGCCAGATCTCTCACACCAGGAGTGCCCCTGGGGGCTCCAGTGATAGGAGAGTAAATAAATTACAGTTGTGAATGCATGGAGCACCGTTGCCTTCCCACCCGGGGGGGGGGGGGACCCCTTGATCTGCTCACAAATGCACGTAAATATATACACGGTGGATATTCCCTCCCCTGGAGGCCTCACACATGGCCCAATGGACACCTGTCTGGGGTGCGCTGTGCTGTGTTGCAGGGCAAGGGGGTGGGACTAGATGGCCCACTAGATCTCTTCCAACTGTTCCAATTCCGTAAATGGGTGATGGGTTCTCAGCCACAACATTGTCTCTTGTGGAAAGATACAGGGAATGGCAGTGGCACAACAAAGCTGAGGGTGCAATAGAAGCAAAAGCAGCCTGCACCAGCAGGGGGTGCGCGACACTAAGGAGGGGTGGCATGAACAGTAGAAACACTCAATGCCATAGACACACAACATGTAAATACAGACACTCAGAGGCTATTTACTAGCCGCAATGGCAGCCTGCACCAGCAGGGGGTGCCCCACACTAAGGAGGTATGGCATGAACAGAAGAAACACTCATTGCCATGGACACACAACATGTATATACAGATGCTCAGAGGCTATTTGCCAGCCGCAGTGGCAGCCTGCACCAGCCGGGGGTGCCCCACACTTAGGAGGGGTGGCATGAACAGTAGGAACACTCAATGTCATGGACACACAACATGTATATACAGACAGTCAGAGGCTATTACTAGCCGCAATGGCAGCCTGCACCAGCAGGGGTGCCCCACACAAGGAGGGGTGGCATGAACAGTAGTAACACTCAATGCCATGGACACACCACATGTATATACAGACACCAAGAGGCTATTTACTAGCCACAATGGCAGCCTGCACAAGCAGGGGTTCCCCACACAAGGAGGTATGGCATGGACAATAGGAGCACACGATGCCATGGACACACAACATGTATATGCAGACACTCAGAGGCTATTTACTAGCCACAATGGCAGCCTGCACTAGCAGGGGTGCCCCACACAAGGAGGGATGGCATGGACAGTGGAACAAACAATGCCATGGACACACAACATGTATATGCAGACACTCAGAGGCTATTTACTAGCCACAATGGCAGCCTGCACTAGCAGGGGGTGCCCCACACAAGGAGGGATGGCATGGACAGTGGAACAAACAATGCCATGGACACACAACATGTATATGCAGACACTCAGAGGCTATTTACTAGCCACAATGGCAGCCTGCACTAGCAGGGGTGCCCCACACAAGGAGGGATGGCATGGACAGTGGAACAAACAATGCCATGGACACACAACATGTATATGCAGACACTCAGAGGCTATTTACTAGCCACAATGGCAGCCTGCACTAGCAGGGGGTTCCCCACACAAGGAGGGATGGCATGGACAGTAGGAACACACAATGTCATGGACACACAACATGTATATACAGACACTCAGAGGCTATATATCAGCAGCAATTCTGGTATATTACATTCCAGCTGCTGGCCCCAGGAAAGCTGACGCTTCCTGATCTCTGCGCACTTCCTGGAAGTTGGAATGGCCTCATAAATAGTAATGGGCCTCCCCACAAATAATAATGAATAATTGAATAATAAATAAATGAATGAATGAATCCCCAGTCCCCTAGACATGAGAGGAAGGCCAGTCTTCGCCCTCCTCACCCCCGTGGGGAGCGAGGGCCCCAGCTGAGCCCGGTGCAACCCCCCAAAGGCTGGAACCAGCCTCGCTGAGCCGGGAGGCCGTGGCGGGGAAGCAGGGAAGACCGGGCCCACACGGATGGCAGGCTGAGACCCACCCCTGCCTCACCGGAGCCCACAGGCCCCGCCCCGCCAGGAGGAGCAAGAAGCGGCCAGAAGCATGGGCATGGGCCCGCAGAGCCAGGAGGCTGCAGTGAGAGAGGCAGGGAGGACCGGGGCAGGCAGAGACACCCCCCCCAACAGGTCCCTGCCCTGCACACGGGGGAACAGGGAAGGGTCAGGGCGAGACTGGCCCAGGTGCGGTCAGGGAAGCTAAGGGGAGAGGGGAGGAGTGTCCCCATGAACGCAAGGGTGAGGGGGCCGGAGAGACACCCCCCCCCGTCCCAGGCAGCCGCCAGACGAGTGGGGGAGGCTGAGCACCACCAAGAAGGCAACGGGGGGAGGAAGGAAGTCAGCAAGCCCAGAGAGGGAAAAAAAAAGGGGGAGCAACCACACCTCCCCGCCCCCATTCCAGGAGGAAAAGAAAGGAAAAAATTGGGCCTAGGCCACAAGCAGACCAAACCCAGAACGCTGCTGCCGTTGCCTCTGCTGCCGCTCGGAAACCTGGATCTCTTCCAACCGAATTGGCCCCTGCAAGTGCTGGGGGCAGTCCCAGGTAGCCTTAAATATGCTGCCTGGGCGAAGAGAAGGGCCAGCTAGCCACGTGGAGGGGAGAGGCGTGGCCAGCCCCCTCATTGGCTAGCTGGCCCTGGCGGCGGGAAACTGGGTGCCGCCCCAGGGGTCTCTGGGAAAGAGAAGACCCCTGACCTCCCCAAGATGGCGACGAGGACAGCCCTACCCCGCAAAAGGGGTTGGCCGGTAAGTCGGCCATGCCCATTTGTAGGTGTGCTGTTTCTTGACTCTGCTCAGGTGTTCCTCTGGTTATTCTGGTTGTTTTGATATTACTCCTTACTAAGCTCCACCATTTTTATTGCCATTGTCAATGCATCTGTGGGAAGAGAAACTTGCCTTTCTTTCAATTGGGGGAGGCGAGACTAGGGGTTCTCTTATTTCCATGTTGATGAAATCAGGCTAAGTAGTACTTGAAAAGGGCTTAAATGCTTAATTACTGTATTGAGGAAAGAACCTTCCCCTCCCCAGAAATGTTATTTCACCCAGCCCTATCTCTGATTTTTAAATTGAATTGAATGCAAACTAGATAGTTTGGGTTTGTCCTTTGGAGAGATGGGCAAGGTCTGATTTAAAAGAATGTGTAGGGTTGCATTAAAAATAAAACAATCTGGAACTGAGGTAGAAGCTTGATTGAGTCAGCAAAAGCAGATTTAGCAGTTGTGGTTGTCCCCATGTGCTCTAGTTGGGAAGAATGTGTTGTAATCTTTAAATAGTTTGGGAATTTGTTACGAAAGGACTTGCAAGATTCTATTTATCCAAATAAGGGTATATATGTCCTAAAATCTTACTTCTAGTATACAGATACCCAGCATACTGTGTTTCAGAGACAGAATTTCTAGTTTATAGTGCACATTTAATATCTCAAGGTTTTAAAATCATATAGACAAATAGAACTGGCAGTTTAAGAGCAAAGTTGAATTTCGAGGTGCCCCAGTGGCACAGCTGGTTAAACCACTGAGCTGCAGAACTTGCTGACCAAAAAGTCGGTGGTACAAATTGGGAGCAGTGTGAATTCCCGCTGTTAGGCCCAGTTTCTCCCAACCTAGCAGTTCGAAAACATGCAAGTGTATGTAGATCAATAGGTACCACTCTGGCGGGAAGGTATCGGTGTTACATGCAGTCATGCCAGCCACATGACATTGGAGGTGTCTACGGACAACATCGGCACTTAGGATTAGAAATGGAGATGAGCACCACTCCCCAGAGTCAGACATGACTAGACTTAATGTCAGGGGAAACCTTTACCTTTTACTTGTTACCAAATTCTATAAAGTGTAAGCAGCTTACAACTTTTTAAAATATCTTGTGATTAAATAACTTATATGATTTTATTATACAAACTGTATTTTATAGGCCAGAATCCTATTCATACACCATGCTGGAAAAATAAGATGTTCTGAGCTGGCCAAGTTTGTGACCATTGAAAAAAGTGCACCAAGACGCACAGTTGTGCATCTTGTTCAAATCAGATTAACAAATACATTGGAAACAAGTAGCATAAAAACATTAGACTTCATTCACTAATGGGGTTGGCCTATGTTGCTCAACAGTGCTTTAAAAAACATGGGGTATGTCTCCCCCCTTGGAGAAATAAATGATGGCTCATTCAATTAAAGGCCTATGTTCGTGAGTGGTAATAGCTGTAGCTAATCCACTGAAATAATACCTTTTGAAAAAGCATAGGTTAAACCCTTGTGCTGGGAGGGCTGCTGACCTCTAGGTCGACAGTTTGAATCCGAGGAGCAGGGTCAACTCCCATGTGTCAGTTCCAGCTTCTCATGCGGGGACATGAAACAAGCCTCCCATAGGATGGTAAAACATCTAGGTGTCCCCGGGCAACATCCTTACAGAGGGCCAATTCTCTCACACCAGAAGTGACTTGCATTTTTACAAGATGCTCCTGACATGAAAAAAAATCTGTTTCACTTTCCCTGGCATACATTATGTTCTAAAGCACAGTAGAAGTGTGCTTGAAACAAAGTTCACTTACTGTGCTTTAGGAAGCAAGGCAATCTAGATCAAAATCCTTTTATGAGACCATACACTTTTAAAAGTATTATTGAACCTATGAGGTTGTAAGTTGTTCTCTCTGTAATAAAAAGGACCTTTATTAGGGTGCCTTTCAAAGAGAAAAACAGTGAAATATACCAAATAGATGGAGGTTGGTGAAATCTATATCCAAAAAATTGTTCCCCCACTTTTTTAAAAAAAATGTCACATTCAAGTTTCATGTCTTTCAGTCAGGAAACTGTACAGTTAGCTTGAAACAAATCAATTTGAGCTATCCTGCCGTAGACAAATCCAGTTGACACCAGCAGTAAAGTGAGAGCTTTACTGAGGGATGTCAACTGCATTGGATTATTTTTATTTGGATGGAAATAGGTACTGATTGGGGAAATTCCCTTGAGACTTAGGACTTCTCTGGCCCCTCCCCTAAACTACAAGCCCCGGAATTCTGCAAGAGGCAGCATAGGAGTTCAGATAGGATGCAGACTCTTTGCTTATGCTTTTAGCTCTAGTCAAAGAGTCCCCAAACTAAGGCTGGTGGGAGGAAGGCAACCCTCCAAGTTCATTTTCCCAATCCCACCCTAAACTTTAGACTTAGGGCTGTTCTAATAATAATAGTAATAATAATAATTTTATTTCTTACCTGCCTCTCCTCACAGCTCGCGGCAGGTTACAACATTGCTAAAACATATAATCAAAGCACATAAACATTTAACAACAGGCTATAGAATACACACATTAAAACATATTTCCATATCATAAATCTTAAAATGCACAAAACAAAAGTTAGACATAGAATGGAAGTTTAAAATTCGTCATTAAAAGTCTGAAAGGACTTGAAGGCACACAACAATACTAATTAACTTGACTATCTCATCAGCCAAAAGCAAGTCCACACTTCCCACTGAAACACCATTAAGTTTATATTGATTAAAATTGTTCTTCATTTTAAATATTGTATTGTTCTTTCATTTATTTTTGCACTACAAATAAGATATATGCAGTGTGCATAGTGTGCGGGTTGGTAAATGTTGGTAGAACAGAAGCTTTATCACAGTTTCTGAACCAAGATATACCCTGCCATGTCACTCATGCTTGTGTAGCAAGTAACAGTATCTTTACCTCTGTTCAAAAGATCAAACAGAGCAACAATATTGGTAGGTTACATACCTGTGACCATCTTTCTTCGAGTGAAGCTCTGTGAATCCACACTTATGAAGTTTGCGGCGCCAG
>JARBWK010003154.1:0-13119 GCA_030556195.1 Anolis apletophallus | reverse complement strand
AGGAACAGCTAGTCTGAACGTATCTCCTTCTACGTCTCACCTCGGAGTTTAAGATCTTCTGGGGAGGCCCTGCTCTCGGCTCCGCCTCTGACACAAACACGCTTGGTGGGGATGAGGGACAGGGTCTTCTCGGTAGTGGCCTCCTGCGTGTGGAACTCGCTCCCCGGGGAAATTAGGTTATTGTCTTCCCTCCTCTCCTTCAGAAAGAAGTTGAAAACATGGGTGGGGGACCCGGCCTTCGGGTGATTATGCTGAGAATGACAATGACAATGATGACAATTGCTACGGTAATGGACTATGGACAAGCCTGATGGAATCTCCAACCACAGAATTTGGCCAGATAAGGCCACAAAGCAGTTATATTTAAGCATGTTTAAATTGAATTGTATAAATCCTCAGCGTCTCATTACTAAAATTGTTACCCAATCGCACTGTCCAGTCGTTCCGAAGATCAGAGTTTGCCTGCTACACTGCATTTGGGAAAGCTTGCTCAAAAAGGCAGGTTTTAACTTTTTTTGTGTCGAATGTTAGGAGGGTGGGGGCCGATCTGATATCCCTAGGGAGGGCGTTCCATAGCCGAGGGGCCACCGCTGAGAAGGCCCTGTCCCTCGCTCCCGCCAACCGAATCTGTGAAAAAGACGGGACTGAGAGCAGAGCCTCCCAAGGAGATCTTAAGGTCCTAGATCCGTGTTTCTCAACCTGGGGGTTGGGACCACTGGGGGGGGGGTCGCGAGGGGATTTCAGAGGGGTTGCCAAAGACCATCAGAAAACACATAGGAACCCTTTTGGTAGATAAGGCTGAAGATCTCTCTGCCTGTCCTTCTCTTCCATTTTGGTGTTGGTGAACCACAACTCCCAGAATTCAAAAACAGTCGTCCCCCCCCCCCCACCCCACCAGTATTCAACATTGGCCGTGTCAGTAGTGTGTCCTCAGAGTTAAATACTATTATTCCTTATTAAAAATGTAAGGCCCAAGATGACCAGAGTGACCAGGGAGACCCCGGAGTGCTGCTCCCACCTCGCCAGGATGCGTCTCTCCTCTGAACTGACCCTTGGCAGGAACCTTCCCAGACTGGCCGTTAGCCCCGCCCCTTTCCTGCTGCCGCCTGGAGAGCTGTGTCGCTATGGCAACGCCTGGGCCTCAGGCCTAGTCCCTCCAGTCAGCCAAGGCTTCTCTCTCTCCCAACCTCCATCCACAGGCCTCAGACCCACGTGATGACCACTAGGCGTTTCGTGACAGGCCCCAATCCACTGTGAGTCCAGGCCTGGGCCCACTCCGGCCCTCCCTCCCTCTTCGGCCCTTTGGAGAAAGAAAGACAGAAGGCCTGGGAAGAAGACTCACCGGTAGGAGAGGAAGGAGGAGAAGAGACAGGCCGCAAAGAGGAGGAGGAGGAAGAGGCCAAAGGGGCCAACTCTTCTCTTCTGTCCCAGCCAGGCAAGGAAGGCAGAAGAGGAGGAAGCCTGGTTCCTAGAGGGGCATGGCATGGCCTGACAGGAGGCTGATGGGCCCAGAGTGAGAGGATTTGAAATGGTGGGCTGACTGGAGAGAGAGAGAGGTGTCAGCAGCCGATTGGCTGAGTGTGCCAGGGGCCAGGGTTCTGATTGGCTGCTGCTGCCTCTGGCTGGCTGCTGAGGCAACAGTTCCAACTGCCGTTCTGCCCTTTGTGAGGAAACATGGCTGGCTGCCCACGGCCTTGAAGCCTTTTGATCCTTTGTGATTGCAATAAAAGAAATAAAATTGTATTTATTGAGGCAGCAGAAAGTTAAATGCTTCTGAATATTTACATAAAACTGTAATTTAAGACAAGACTGCCTAACTCTGATGAAACCATTATTTTTTATTTATTATTATTTATTTCAATAACTTATAGCCCGCCCTCCTCTGCCCCCGAATGGCGGCTCACAAGAAGGCAACAATTCCATTGGATAAAAACAACAACAATATATCAAAAATACATTATGTTAAAAACCAATTAAATAACACCTTCTTCAATGTAAACGAGCTTTGGCCCACTAACTCCAACAGGCTTCGGCCTGCTCACTCTCCTCAGGACGACACTAGCTTTGGCCCACTGACTCCAACAGGCTTCGGCCTGCTCACTCTCCTCAGGACGACACTAGCTTTGGCCCACTGACTCTAACAGGCTTCGGCCTGCTCACTCTCCTCAGGACGACACTAGCTTTGGCCCACTGACTCTAACAGGCTTCGGCCTGCTCACTCTCCTCAGGACGACACTAGCTTTGGCCCACTGACTCCAACAGGCTTCGGCCTGCTCACTCTCCTCAGGACGACACTAGCTTTGGCCCACTGACTCCAACAGGCTTCGGCCTGCTCACTCTCCTCAGGACGACACTAGCTTTGGCCCACTGACTCCAACAGGCTTCGGCCTACTCAGTCTCCTCAGGACGACACTAGCTATGTAATACTAATATTGTGCTAAGGTAATCTATATAAATAAAAATGTAACGTTCGTTTGTGGGATTGACATAAACACGAATGGGCGAATTGTCACAAAAGATAAGGCCACAGACCCGTTATATTTAAGCATATTTTAATTGAATTGTATAAATCCTCAGCGTCTCATTAGTTCAGAGTTCAGAGCCCTTTACAAACTCCTGGTGCTCACCTTTAAAGCCCGGCACAACATTGGGCCTTCCTATCTGAGTGACCGGTAAAGGCGACCCAATGCAGCGAGAGGCCAGCACGCTCCATCAACGGTGACCGCCTGACTACTCCTGGAGTGCGGGAGGCTAGACTGGCGGAAACCACGGCGGAGAGCCTTCTCCGTCGCGGCCCCTTCGACTTGGAACTCACTGCCGCCCGCCCTCAGAGCCTCTCCGACTCTATCTGGATTCCGCCCAGCCCTGAAGACCTGGCTCTTCCGCCTAGCGTTCGGGACTGGCTCGGTACCCTGGACTACTTGAGCCACCCCTCCTGTTTATATTCCATGTTTTTAAACTGTTGTACATTGTTCACCCTAGGGTTTTAACTGTTGTAAGTCGCCCGGAGCACCGCCGGTGGAGGGCGACTCACAAATATTAAAGTATTATTATTATTATTGTTATTATTACTAAAATTGTTACCCAATCGCATTGTCCAGTCGTTCCGAAGATCAGAGTTTGCCTGCTACACTGCATTTGGGAAGGCTTGCTCAAAAAGCCAGGTTTTAACTTTTTTTTGTGGGATGTTAGGAGGGTGGGGGCCGATCTGATATCCCTAGGGAGGCGTTCCTTAGCCCAGGGGCCACCGCTGAGAAGACCCTGTCCCTCGCTCCCGCCAACCAAATCTGTGAAGGTGAGACTGAGAGCAGGGCCTCCCTAGAAGATCTTAAGGTCCTAGATCAGTGTTTCTCAACCTGAGATCGGGACCCCTGGGGGGGGGGGGGTGTCACGAGGGGATTTCAAAGTGGTCGCCAAAGACCAACAAAACACGTAGGAAGGAACCCTTTTGGTAGATAAGGCTGAAGATCTCTCTGCCTGTCCTTCTCTTCCTTTTTTGGTGTTGGTGAACTACAACTCCCGGAATTCAAAAACAGACACACACACACACCCCAACCCCACCAATATATTCAACATTGGCCGTGTCAGTAGTGTGCCAAGCTTGGTGCAGTTGCATTGTGGGCTGGGTTCAAAGTGCTCTTTGGTTGTAGGTGAACTATAAATCCCAGCAACTACAACTCTCAAATGTCAAGCTCTATTTTCCCCAATCTCCACCAGTGTTCACATTTGGGCATATTGAGTATCGGTGACAAGTTCAGATCTATCATTGTTTGAGTCCACTGTGCTCTCTGGATGTAGGTGAACTACAACTCCAAAACTCAAGGTCAATGTCCACCAAACTCTTCCAGTATTTCCTGTTGGTCATGGGAGTTCTGCGTGCCAAATTTGGTCCAATCCCATTGTTGGTGGAGTTCAGACTGCTCTTCGATTGTAGGTGAACTATAAATCTCAGCAACTCCAATTCCCAAATGACAAAATCAACCCCACCAGTACTAGGTTGGTCCCGCTACCAGGCCCTGATTGTTCTGTGCGTGCTGCAAGCTGAGGCCTAGAGCAGTGAATGCCGCAGCCCCAATACAGTTTCTCACGTTGTGGTGACCCTTCCCCATCACATTCCCTCTGTGGCTACGGCCTCACTGCAGTTTTGCTACTGTTATGAATCGTAATGCTAATCAAATCCTCCTAGCATTTCCTGATGGTCCTGGGAGTCCTGCGTGCCAAGTGTGGTCCAATCCCATTGTTGGTGGAGTTCAGAATGCTCTTGGATTGTAGGCGAACTATATATCCCAGCAACCACAACACCCAAATGACGAAATCAATCCCCTCCCAACCCCACCAGTATTTCAATGTGGACGTATTGGGTGTTTGTGCCAAAAGTGGTCCCGTGAATGAAAATACCTCCGGCCTCTCAGAGATTGACACGACGATCCAGAACAGGAGCAAAATGGATGATGTAATGTAATATACAATATAATACTACTAATAAGATATTATAATTGTGTATTTACGTTACTACTAATATTGCGATATAATTTGTTACAATACAATGTGATATGTAATTGTTGTACTGTGACAATGACATAGTATGTTGTATTGATATTATAGTATAATATAGTATGGTGTAATATATTGTGTATACCTAGAATATTTATTTATTTTATTTATTTATTATTTGAGCTTATCAACCGCCGACTCCCGAGGGCTCGCGGCGGCTCACAAGAGCCAATGGCACAGCGCCATGGTTAAAACATAGAAAACATTTAAAAACACAGTTAAAACAATGCAGAGCAATTAAAACAATAGAGCAGCAACACAGATAACAGCCGGATGAAAATCCACATGGGCCTACTCACCGAATAATGATAATGTTGTAATGTAATACAATATATTACTACTAATAATAGTATGATATTACTATTGCGGACATCACGCAAAGGTTGCGGACATCACGAGGCATCTAGATAGGCTGGTAGATAGTGCCGGGGTGGAGCCAGCAGTCGTGGTACACGTCGGTACCAATGACATTGGGAAGGCCAAACGGATGGTCCTGGAAGCCAAATTTAGGTTGCTAGGTAGAAGATTAAGGTCCAAGACCTCAAAGGTAGCATTCTCGGAAATTCTACCGGTTCCACGCGCAGGGACAGCCAGACAAGCAGAGCTCAGGAGCTTCAATGCGTGGATGAGGCAGTGGTGTCGAGAGGAAGGGTTTAGACATGTTAGGAACTGGGGGACATTTTCGGGAAAGCCAGACCTTTACAAAAGGGACGGGTTACACTTGAACGAAAATGGAACCAGACGGCTGGCAATTAATAGTAACAAGGCTTCAGAGCAGCTTTTCAACTGATTCCTAGGGGAAAGTCGACAGGAGCTGGGCAGCTTCCGGTTCGAGAGGGTGAAACGCCAAGTATGGAGGATGAAATTTACGCACAAATGACTGAGTCAACAGAAAAGATAGATAGTAGTCAAGAGGTAGGACATGGTAGGCCTTCTACAAATTCTCATAAACAGCCAAAGTTGAAAGGGCATCAGAGCAATAAATATAAATGTCTGTACGCAAACGCTAGAAGCCTTCGAACAAAAATAGGGGAGTTGGAATGTTTGGCAAAAGAAAAAAATATTGATATTATTGGCATAACAGAAACCTGGTAGACAAAGGAAAACAATTGGGACACAAAAATTCCAGGTTATAAACTGTACAGGAAAGACAGGAGAGGGAAAAACGGTGGCGGTGTGGCCTTGTACATAAATGAAGAGCTAGAATCTCATGAATTAGAATTTCAAGAAAATTCAAACTCACCTACAGAAACATTGTGGGTAAAAGTCCCAGGACAAAAACTAATCTAGATTAGGGATCTGCTATCGCCCTCCCAACCAAACTCCAGAGGCAGACTGCTATCTGGAAAATGAAATTAAACAGGCCTCAAAAAGCAATAAATTAGTCATAATGGGGGACTTCCAACTATCCCCAAATAGATTGGCTAAATTCTTGTTCTACGCATGAAAGAGAGACAAGGTTCCTCGACATGCTAGCTGATTATTCCCTTGAACAGATGGTCATGGAACCAACCAGGGAAAGGGATCCTGGTCTTGGTGCTAACTAATGAACAAGATCTCGTTCAAGATGTCCTTGTAACTGAGCCCATAGGTACCAGTGACCACAACACAATAACCTTCAACTTAAGTTTGGATAGCAAACTGTCAGTGAAAACTAACACAGAGACCTTAAATTTTCACAAAGGGAATTTCACCAAAATGAGAAAAATTGTAAAGAACAAACTAAAAGGAACAGTAAAAAAAACAAATCCCTCCAGAATGCTTGGAAACTGTTTAAAAATACTCTAAAACAAGCCGAACTAAAATGCATTCCTAAAATAAGAAAGAGGCCGGGAAAGTCCAAGAGGACATCGGTATGGCTTACAAATGAAGTAAAAGATGTGATTGGAAAGAAGAAAAACTCATTTAAGAAATGGAAGGCTCTTCCTACTGAGGAGAACAGAAAGGAGCACAAACTCTGGCAAACTAAATGCAAAGCAACCGTCAGGAAAGCCAAGAGAGATTTTGAGGCACATATAGCTAAGAATATTTTAAAAAATAACAAAAACTTCTTTAAGTACATCAGAAGCAGGAACCCAACTAGAAAAGCAGTTGGGCCACTTGACGAAAATGGTAAGAAAGGGACAATAAGTGAAGACAAGGAGATTGCCGAGCGGCTAAACGACTTCTTTGCCTCCGTTTTCACACAGGAGGACAGACAACATATGCCTGCAGCTGAGTCAGTTTTTTTCAGGGAGGGAATTAAATGAATTAAACCAGATAGAGATAAACAAGGAAGATGTTCTCACATGCCTTACTAAACTAAATGTCAACAAATCACCAGGGCCAGATGGCATCCACCCCAGAGTTCTTAAGGAACTCAACTGTGAAATTGCTGAAATTCTAGCCAAAATATATAACCTTTCTCTAAGATCAGGCACTGTACCGAGGACTGGAGGGAGGCAAATGTAACTCCGATCTTCAAGAAAGGATCGAGGGGTGATCCAGGAAATTATAGGCCAGTTAGTCTAACCTCAGTTCCAGGCAAAGTGATGGAAACCATTATTAAAGAAAAAATTACTAAGCACATAGAAGAACAGGCATTGCTGAAGGAAAATCAACATGGTTTCTGCAAAGGCAAATCATGTCTTACTAGAATTCTTTGAGGGTGTAAATAAACACATAGATAAAGGGGACCCAGTCGATATTGTTTACCTTGACTTTCAAAAAGGCTTTTGACAAAGTCCCTCACCAAAGGCTCCTAAATAAGCTCTTCAGCCATGGAATCAGGGGACAGGTCTTGTCCTGGATTGGAACCTGGCTAAACTGTAGGAAACAAAGGGTGGTAATAAATGGACACTTCTCTGGGTGGAAAGAGGTGAGAAGTGGCGTACCCCAAGGTTCAGTTTTGGGTCCGTTACTTTTTAATTTATTCATTAATGACCTGGATGTAGGAGTAAATTCTGAGGTAGCAAAGTTTGCAGACGACACTAAATTGTTCAGGGTAGTTAAAAATGAAACTGATTGTAAAGAGCTCCAGAAAGATCTCTCGAAATTGAGTGAATGGGCAACAAAGTGGCAAATGCATTTTAACCTAAACAAGTGTAAAGTCATGCACATCGGGGCAAAGAACCCCAACTACACCTACAAATTGATGGGGTCAAAGCTTTCCGAGACAAACCAGGAAAGGGGTCTTGGGGTCTTGGTGGACAGCTCAATGAAGATGTCAACCCAGTGCGCAGCAGCAGTGAAAAAAGCAAATTCTATGCTAGGCATGATCAGAAAGGGAATCGAAAATAGGTCAGCAAATGTTGTATTACCTCTCTACAAATCGATGGTAAGGCCACATTTGGAGTACTGTGTACAATTCTGGTCTCCGCACCTTAAGAAGGATATAACGGAACTGGAAAAGGTACAGAAAAGGGCAACAAGAATGATCCAAGGGATGGAGCGGCTCCCTTATGAAACCAGGTTGCAACGCCTTGGTCTTTTCAGCCTTGAAAGACGGCGTTTAAGAGGTGACTTGATCGAAGTGTATAAAATCATGCATGGGATAGAAAAGGTGAATAAAGAAAAACTGTTTTCTTTGTCACAAAACACTAGGACTAGAGGGCACTCCCTGAAGCTCCAAGGTAGGTAAATTAGGACTAACAAAGGGAAATATTTCTTCACCCAGAGGGTCATTGGGTTATGGAACTCACTTCCAGAGGAGGTTGTGACAGCTGCCAGCCTGGACAACTTCAAAGCAGGATTAGACAGATTCATGGATACCAAGTGTATCGGTAGTTACTGAAAAGGACATTCAAGTGCCACCTCGGAGTTGGTTGAGGTAGGCAGGATTTCCCCGGGTACTGGTTGTGGGGGGTCGGGAGCAGGTCAGGATTTTGCCCTCCCTTCTGCTCGAGACCCCCGTGTACAACTGGTGGGCCACTGTGTGATACAGAATGCTGGACTGGATGGGCTGAGGTCCGATTCAGCATGGCTCTTCTTATGTTCTTATGTTCTTATGGGAACTCGAGATAGTTTGGGGATTCTGCTGGTGTACCATCCACCCCGCGACTCAGCAGTTTCTCTGCCGGAGCTAGCAGAAATGGCCTCAAATTCGGCCTTAGTCTCCCAGCAACTTTTAGTTCTGGGAGACTTCAGTATTCATGCAGAGACCACGCTAACAGGTGCAGCTCAGGACTTCATGGTTGCCATGACGACCATGGCGCTGTCTCAAGTAATACCTGGTCCCATGCATCAGGCGGGTCACACTCTTGACCTAGTTTTTATTGCGGACGGTGGTGTGGTCAAAGTGGAAGAGCAAAACGTTCTTCCGTTGTCATGGTCTGACCACCATCTGATCAGTTTGAGCCTCACCGTGAGCTCCAACTTCCGCAAAGGTGGTGGGCCTATTAAGATGGTCCGCCCCAGGAGACTTATGGATCCAGATGGATTCCTGAGGTCTCTTGGGGATCTTCCTGTCCTGGAGACCGACGATCCTGTCGACACTTTGGTTGATCTCTACAACAGCGAGATGTCCAGGGCGATTGACATGATCACCTCCGAACATCCCCTCTTGTTGTGGAGAGTCGCACCAACTCCTTGGTTCTCTGAGGAGTTGGCAGTGATGAAACGCATGAGAAGGGGTCTAGAGTGCACCTGGAGGAAATCTCGAGACGTCTCTGACCGAGCACGGGTTAAAGCCGCTATTAAGGCTTACTCCGTGGCTCTGCAGGCAGCCAAGAAAGCTTTCTCGACTGCCCGCATAGCGTCTGCAGCCAACAGGCCATCAGAGTTGTTCCAGATATTTGGGGAGCTCCTCTGCTCCCTGACGACTCGGCAACTCAGGGCAGCGATTTTGAGCACCATATTGCAGGCAAAGTTGCTCAGATACGTCTCGAGCTGGACACCAGTTTAAGCGCAATGCCAAGTGAGGTAACGGAGGCTCCTGTCTGTTCGATCTTATGGGATTCTTTTCATCTTGTTTTGCCTGATGGCGTGGAGGGCATCCTTGGGGCTGTGAGGGCAACCGCTTGTGCCCTGGACCCTTGCCCTTCCTGGCTAGTTAAGCCACATCTTTACCTTTTTCCTAAAGGAAAGGAGGGAAGATGTTGATCAAATTTTGCTGGGGAGCGAGTTCCACAGGTGAGGGGCCACCACCGAGAAGGCCCTGTCCCTCGTCCCCACCAAACGTACTTGCGATGAAGGTGGTATCGAGAGCAGGGCCTCCCCGGAAGATCGTAAATTTCGAGGTGGGACATAAGGGGAGATACGTTCAGACAAGTAAGCTCGGCCATAACCGTAAAGGGCTTTAAAGGTCAAAACCAGCACTTTGAATTGTGCTCGGAATTGGATAGGCAGCCAGTGGAGCTGACACAACAGACGAGTGGTATGATCCCTGTATGTCGCTTCAGTGAGTAACCTGGCTGCCGCCCATTGGATGAGTTGAAGTTTCCGAACAGTCTTCAAAGGCAGCCCCACGTAGAGTGCATTGCAGTAATCTATTCAGGATGTAAGCAGAGCGTGGACCACTGTGGCCAGATCAGACTTCTCAAGGTATGGTCACAGCTGGCGCACAGGTTTTACCTGTGCAAAAGCTCTCTCGGCCACCGCCGAGACCTGGGTCCAGGCTCAACGATGAACCCAGGATCACTCCCAAGCTGTGAATCTGCGTCTTCAGGGGGAGTGTGACCCCATCCAACACAGTCCGTAACCCCTGTAACCCTTTTCGGCCTTTTGACTGACCTTTGTCTTGTCTGGATTCAATTTCAAATTGCTAGCCTTCATCCAGTCCGACACAGCAGCCAAGCACCGGTTCAAGGTCCTTGGTAACAGGTGGGAAGGAGTGACAGATTTAGACATCTGCATAGGGATGACATCACATTCCGAAACTCCAGATGATCTCCCCCAGCGGCTTCATGTGGATGTTAAACAACATCGGGCACAATATTGAGTCCTGTGGGACTCCACAAGAACAGTTGTGGAGTCGAACAGGTGTCACCTAACAACACCTTCTGAGACCGTCCCTCCAGAAAGGACCAGAGCCACTGCAGGATAGTCCCTCCAAGCGCCATATCTGCAAGGCGTCCCAGAAGGATGCCGTGGTCAACGGTATCGAAGGCCTCTGAGAGGTCCAGCAGAACCAACAGGGACACCCTCCCCCTGTCTAGTTCCCGACTTAGATCATCTACCAAGGCGACCCAAGCTGTCTCAGTTCCATGTCCCGGCCTAAAGCCAGACTGCCTTTCTTGAGCAAGGGGCTGGACTGGGTGGTCGCCTTGCAGCTCCAGGGATTCCTAGATGACACCAATTCTCTAAATTGTTCGCAATCTGTTTTCAGGCCTGGACACAGTACTGAGACGGCCTTGGTGGATGACCTCCGCAGGGAACTGGACAGGGGGAGTGTGACCCTGCTGGTTCTCTTGGACATCTCAGCGGCTTTCGATACCATCGACCATGGTATCCTTCTGGGTCAACTCTTTGGGATGGGACTGGGGAGCACGGTTTTACTGTGGCTTCAGTCCTTCCTGGAGGGCCGTTCCCAGTCGGTGAAGCTGGGGGACACCTGCTCGGACCCCTGGCCGTTGACCTGTGGGGTCCCGCAAGGATCTATTTTGTCCCCCATGCTATTCAACATCTACATGAAACCGCTGGGAGAGGTCATCCGGAGTTTTGGAGTGGGGTGCCATCTCTATGTGGATGACGCCCAACTCCACTACTCTTTCTCACTGGAATCTAAGGAAGCCCCTCGGAGGCTGGACCAGTCAGTGGCTGGCTGCTGTGTCGACCTGGATGAGGGCAAACAAGCTGAAAATCAATCCCGACAAGACAAGAGGTCTTCTAGGGCAGTGTTTCCCAACCTTTTTTGAGCCGTGGCACACTTTTTACATTGGCAAAATCCTGGGGCACACCACCAACCAAAATGACACAAAATGACACTCTAACACAGTGATACATATAGTTAATATGTTTTTAAATGTATTTATACACTCAGTGTGAAACCTGGGCCTGTTTCGATGAACACAACATAGATATCCTGGCAGGAATGGCAGAAAGAGACAAACTTTCCACACAGAACTTCCATAACCAAGAGAAAATGCTATAAGAGTTTGGTGGGCATTGTCCTTGAGTTTTGGAGTTGTAGTTCACCTATATCCAGAGAGCACTGTGGACTGAAACAATGTTGGATCAGGACAAAACTTGGCATGAATACTCAATATGCCCAAATATGAACGCAGATGGAGTTCAGGGGAAATAGACCTTGACATTTAGGAGTTGTAGTTGCTGGGATTTATAGTTCCCCTACAATCAAAGAGCATTCTGAACCCCACCAATGATAGAACTGGGCCAAACTTCCCACACAGAACCCCCAGGAGGCAAGAGGAGGCCTCTACTTGGGGGAAGGGAGGCGGGCCTTCCCAATGCATGGAGAGGGAGAGACCAAGTAGACAACGGGTGGGGAGGGGGTGTTTGTAGTTTTGTGCCTTTATCGAGGTAGGTTTCTTAGGATTTTTATAATTCAACACACTAGACTCCCCCGAGGTTCCAATCTCCCACGGCACACCTGATGATCGCTCACGGCACACTAGTGTGCCCCAGCACACTGGTTGAGAAAGACTGTTCTAGGGCAGTCGCACGCCTGACCGGGGTATTGGGTGGCAACCTATGCTTGACGGGGTTGCACTCCCTCTGAAGGCAAAGGTCCGCAGCTTGGGGGTCCTCCTGGACTCAACGCTGTCACATTGATGTGCAGGTGTTGTTGGTGGCTGGGAGGGCTTTCGCACAATTCAAACTTGTGCGCCAGCTGCGACCATACCTCACGAAGCCTGACTTGACCACGGTGGTCCATGCCTTGGTTACCTCTAGACTGGACTATTGTAATGCACTCTACATGGGGCTTCCCTTGAAGACGGCCCAGAAACTTCAATTGGTCCAACGTGCGGCAACCAGATTAATAACTGGAGCGATCAACCCTCCTGTTCAAGGAGCTCCATTGGCTGCCGTTCGTTTTCTGGTCCCAATTCAAGGTACAGGTCATAAAGCCCTAAACGGTTCGGGACCTTCCCACCTTCGTGACCTCCTCTCCTACCACAAACCTGTACGATCTCTTCAATTCTGCAGAGAGGCCTTCCTTTCGCCCCTCCCCTATCACAGACTCGACTTGTGGGTACGAGGGAGAGGGCCTTCTCCGCTGTGGCCCTGCTTTTGGAACTCATACCTGGGGAGATTAGATAAGCCCAGGGGTGGGCAACCTACGGCCCGTGGGCCGTACCCGGCCTGGCAGCCGGTTCTGTGTGGCCCGCTAGCCGCTCGCCCCGCCCACCGCTCGCCCTGCCCACTGCGCTCGCCAAGCGCTCGCCCGTCCACTCCGGCTCTCCCAGCGCCGGCAACAGCAAGGCCAGGCAGGGGAGCTTGCCTCCCCTGCCTGGCCTTGCTGTCGCCGGCGCTGGGAGAGCCGGAGCGGGTGAGCGAGCATGTGGCGAGCAGGCGGGGTGAGCGCTGGATGGGGTGAGCGGCACCTCATCTTGCCCACGCGCCCTCTCGCCCGCTCCTAGCCCCGCTGGAAGCCTCCCTCGCCGAACGGCAAGGGCGCTCCACTCC
>JARBWK010003153.1:0-13121 GCA_030556195.1 Anolis apletophallus | reverse complement strand
AAGGGGCCTGAGGCTGTGAGGAATTGTGGGAGCTGAAGTCCAAAACACCTGAAAGGCCCAAGTGTGCCTTGCTTTAGAAGGGGCCTGAGCCTGTGGGGAATTGTGGGAGTTGAAGTCCAAAACACCTGAAAGGCCCAAGTGTGCCTTCCTTTGGAAGGGGCCTGAGGCTGTGAGGAATTGTGGGAGTTGAAGTCCAAAACACCTGAAAGGCCCAAGTGTGCCTTCCTTTGGAAGGGGCCTGAAGCTGTGAGGAATTGTGGGAGTTGAAGTCCAAAACACCTGAAAGGCCCAAGTGTGCCTTCCATTGGAAGGGGCCTGAGGCTGTGAGGAATTGTGGGAGCTGAAGTCCAAAACACCTGAAAGGCCCAAGTGTGCCTTCCATTGGAAGGGGCCTGAGGCTGTGGGGAATTGTGCGAATTGAAGTCCAAAACACCTGAAAGGCGTTTGTGTGCCTTCCATTGGAAGGGGCCTGGGGCTGTGAGGAATTGTGGGAGTTGAAGTCCAAAACACCTGAAAGGCCCAAGTGTGCCTTCCATTGGAAGGGGCCTGAGGCTGTGGGGAATTGTGGGAGTTGAAGTCCAAAACACCTGAAAGGCCCAAGTGTTCCTTCCATTTAAGGGGCCTGAGGCTGTGGGGAATTGTGGGAGCTGAAGTCCAAAACACCTGAAAGGCCCAAGTGTGCCTTCCATTGGAAGGGGCCTGAGGCTGTGAGGAATTGTGGGAGTTGAAGTCCAAAACACCTGAAAGGCCCAAGTGTGCCTTCCTTTGGAAGGGGCCTGAGGCTGTGAGGAATTGTGGGAGTTGAAGTCCAAAACACCTGAAAGGCCCAAGTGTGCCTTCCATTGGAAGGGGCCTGAGGCTGTGAGGAATTGTGGGAGTTGAAGTCCAAAACACCTGAAAGGCCCAAGTGTGCCTTCCATTGGAAGGGGCCTGAGGCTGTGGGGAATTGTGGGAGTTGAAGTCCAAAACACCTGAAAGGCCCAAGTGTGCCTTCCATTGGAAGGGGCCTGAGGCTGTGGGGAATTGTGGGAGTTGAAGTCCAAAACACCTGAAAGGCCCAAATGTGCCTTCCTTTGGAAGGGGCCTGAGGCTGTGAGGAATTGTGGGAGTTGAAGTCCAAAACACCTGAAAGGCCCAAGTGTGCCTTCCATTGGAAGGGGCCTGAGGCTGTGAGGAATTGTTGTCGAACGACTATAGACTGGCCCCGCCAACCGCTAGCGGAGCCCAGTCCAGAGAATTCGTGAATACCCTGGCGAGCCCGGAGCGGCCTGGATCTCCCAAACCTTCCCGTCCTGGGAGGTCAGATTATGCTCACCACGATACAAGGTAGAAGCCACGAAATTTATTCTGCTCAGCTGAGTAGGATGCGACCGCAAATTCCCTGATCCCGCAAAGACGCATACATTTTCATTCAAGACATGAGCTTTTAAAGGTTACAGAGCTGTCAAACATTTGAATTTCCCGCTCCGCCCCCTCCCGGCCGGCTTGTTGATGATTGGCTGGAACCCTGGAGTCAGCTGATGGGCGGGAAGCAAGCCGGCTCCGAGGAGCCTATCAGCATCTTCCTCCATTTGCCTGTCCTGGCCAATCAGAGGTGATACACCATATATGGGGTTCTGGGAGGAAAAAGGTTGAGCAAGCTGTCATCAGGAAGGATTATGGAGGGTAAACAAAAGAAGTCCTTTCCAGGTGTTGACCTGGGGCAAGAAGTCCAATGTTTGCTTTTGTGATCAGGAAGTACATCTATCAAGTCCGTATATCCCTTCCTCATGTCTGAGTTGGGAAGAAAGGGGAATCTGATTAGGATGATCTACGGTAATCAGGTGGCAGGAATGACAAAAATCCTATGGTGGGCTTTTGCCTGGTTTCCGATGCCAAGCAGGGAGCCCGCTGTGATTCATAATTTCTTATTGTCCAACACCCTAAGATTTAACCTAGCCAGTCGAAACTCAGAAAACTAGGCAATTTCGGGGTCAGCCAAGTGTGGGGACAGGATAAGGACCGAATCTCCATAACAAGGGCCTGGCTGACATTCTATTTCCCATGCAAACGTGAAATGTTGAAACAAAGATTTGTAGGCGGCCCAAGGTGTCAATGGGACGCATCCTTTCAGCAAACATAACAAAACATAATTACAATGGCAACTTTTCTGGCTATCATAGGGAGTGGGGTGGGGGAGGTTTACACGGGGTCAAGGGAGAGGCCTGTAGGGTTACATTCCTATAGCTAAAATAACAGTAATAACCAGGGGTACATTTATACAAAAATGAATTCCTTCGGACGCAGCCTAGAACCTGGTGCCTCTAAGTTTTGCAGCTGTCAGTTCAGATCACGGATGGGGGCCTCCAACCCCTTGGCCAAATTCATATTACTTGCTTTCTTATAACTTTCCCGAGTCTAAAGGCACCCCGTCTGTCCTTGTGAGAATACGGAAAAACATGGGGAACCCTTGCCCATGGGGTGGCACGGAGTTCTGGGTTCGATTACAAATCCTCCCTTTAGAGGCTCCGGCGCGGCGTAAGAACCCTTCTTAGCCGTGCTGAGCCTCTATCGCAACGTTGTATCCTTCCAGCGGCAGCATGATCATCTGCTCGGAGGGCTTCGGCCGGGAACGGTGGAGGCAATTCTGGAAAAGGGAGAGAAGGCAGGACCCGCAGCATCCTAGCAGGAGGAGGAGAAACAGGGCCCCTAGGAAGATTAGGAAGCCCTTCTTCAGCCAGTCCAGGGAAGGGAGCCAGTCAGTGAGAAAAGACAGATCAAAACCTATTTCCTTCTTGATGTTGGTGGCAATTTCTGTCATGCCCTGGATATCTCGGTTAATGGAGGCTGTACGGTCCGATAAATTAAAACAACACATCTGTCTCACGGCAGAACAAGGAAAATGATGTTTTAATAATAGGAAATCTACAGCTGCCCGATTTTCGAGGACCGCCTCCCTTAGTTCATGCATCTCAGAGGCCATAGATGCAAGAGCATGGGAAGTGAAGTTGATATCCTTCACTAGGGCACAGGCTAGGTGTTTAACAGCCCGGTAGTTCATGGCGGCGGCTACCCCCGGAAGGAACACTGCAGTGGCTACGAATTTGGGGACCCCGGCCAGGACAACAGAGGGGTCACAGTCTGGGTCTAAACTTTGAGTGGATCTTGCCTGTCGATGCAGAGTGTGTGCCAGCTCTACATCTCTTTTGGAAGGCATGAATAGGGTCAGTTTCCCCAAAGCACAGGTGCCCAGGGTGGTCTGTGCTGGGAGATATGAATAAGCCATATTCCCACATATGAAGAACCAACCGAGGGGCAATTTGATGTGGCCCTCACCCGGGGCCACAGTGTAGGTGCGGGAACAATTTAGAGAATTATCCCTGGGCATGTGTTGGCACACAGGTCCCAAACATTGAGAAATTTGGAAGCACTGCTTGGCGGGTAGGATATGGGCCAATTTAATCGCTATCATGCCTGGTTCCTTTTCAAAAACAGTCATCCTCCATTTCCACATATCCTGGTAGGAGACCGGCCTATTGGGCATGGCGACCCAAGGGGTGAGCCCCCTAAAAGTTTCCAAGTCTGATGGAATACCAATGAGACAGGTGGAGAACAGCTCAGTAGCCGAGACACCGCTGGCGAGACAGAAATCAGTGACGTTCAAAACTCTAGTGGCAATCTGTTCCCAAAAATTTGTCTTTGAGGACAGCCAATCGGTGAGGAAAGGAGAGGCCCACAGGGGGCCGGGGAGCAGGACCAAAAGGAAAATGGAGCGAGGCAACATGGTAAAGGAAAAAACTTAAAAATAGGGACAGGACGCCCAGGGGGAACTCCAAAGGAAGGGTGTAGGGTCTCACTTTATTACCGTTTGTAGAAATCTGGAGGGGAACGTTCCCCACGGCAACCAGCTGGCAGCGGGAAACTGAAAGCAAACACGGGTCCAGGTAACAGATGGTTTTTGACAGTTCTGACAGTTGACAGCTGTCAAAAGGGGAACCAGGAAGTGGTGCAAAGGGGGGGATTCCGCGGGGTTAGAGGGATGGGGTTTGGAGGGTCGCTAGATGGTGGGTTCTGGAACAGGTGGGAGGTATATTTTCCTCCTCAGGAGCCCGAGTTGGGTGCGATGGGCCGGGCAGGGTTGGCTTTAGGCGTCTTCCGGAACAACAACCTAAATCCTTCCCTTGGTTCGACCTCCCAGTCGTCTGGGCAGTCCTCCTCGGCGGCTGGTTCCGGTGCAGGGGCTTGTTTCAACCTGGAGTGGTGGACCCAAGCTTTGATGCCGGAGACTTTAGCCGCGGTGAATGATGTCAGGAGGATCTGATGCGGCCCGACCCACTTCTCCTCGAGGGGCTCCGATTTCCACGTTCGGACTAGAACCCAATCACCGACCGACAGGTTGTGCACAGGACCATCCAAGGGAATGGGGGAGCGTGGAAGGAGATACCTATTAAGAGAGGAAAGGACAGAGGTGAGAGATGCTAGCCTGGTCCGGATGTTTTCGGACCCGACTTCGTGGAGGTGCTCCGCCTTAAGAGGGACCCTGGAGGAAGGAAAAGGTTTACCATACAAGATCTCGAAAGGACTCAACTTCAACCCTCCCCTGGGAGCTGCTCTAATCCTAGTAAGGGCAAGGGGCAGAACCTCTGGCCAGGGCAGGCTAGTTTGTTGGCAAAGTTTTCCCAGCTGTCTCTTCAAAGTCTGATTCATGCGCTCAATTTTCCCGCTGGCTTGGGGTCTCCAGCTCGTGTGCAGGTCCCACTGGATCTGAAGGGCCCGCGAGACCTGCTGGGTGATCTTGGCGACGAAAGAAGCTCCGTTGTCCGAAGATATGCAGGAGGGAAGTCCAAAACGTGGGATGATGTGGTTCAGGAGGGCCTGACTGACCTCCTTAGCAGTGGATGTGTGGCAGGCAAAGGCCTCAGGCCAACCACTGTGGCCGTCTACAAACACCAGGAGGTATTTGCAGCGTTTGCTGGGTGGTAATTCTGCAAAGTCCACCTGCCACAACTCTCCGGGTTCCAGACCTGACTTTACATGACCGGTTGGGGGCTTCCTTTGGATCCGGGGATTGTTCTTAAGGCACAGAAGACATCGGCGGCAGGCCCAGATAGATTGCTGGGCCATACGGGGGCCCACGAACAATGTCCTTAGGTGTTCAAGCATGGCATCGTGGCCCCAGTGGGTGCTCTTGTGAAGACGCAAGGCGACTTCACGCATCAGGGGGTCCGTCAGGAGCAGGCGCCCCCGCGCGTCCTTCCACCAACCCTCGTCCTGCCTCATACCTTCCTTCCTGGCGAACTCATCATCATCAGTCCCGTACAGAGGCAAGGTAGAGACGGTGGTGTCAGGGATGAGGGCGCCCTGCACGGAGGGCACCCGGTTGGCGGCTGACTTGGCGGCAGCATCTGCCCTGCGGTTTCCCCTGGCGGCATCCTGGTCGCCGGATTGATGTCCCCGGCAATGGACGACAGCAACAGCCGCAGGCTTGCAAACAGCGTCCAGGAGCCTCAGAATCGCAGCTGGATACTTGACAGGGCTGCCGGTAGTCGTCAGCAGCCCCCTCTCCTTCCAGATGGCCCCGTGGGCATGAAGAACGTTGAAAGCAAAACGGGAGTCTGTAAAGATGTTAACAGTCTTTCCCTGGGCCAGTTCCAAGGCCCGGGCGAGCGCAATCAGCTCGGCGAGCTGGGCAGAAGTGCCAACCGGCAGGGGCTCTGCTTCTACAGTGTCCCACAGAGTCACCACTGCGTAGCCGGCCCTCCTCTGCCCATTGTGAACGCTGCTGCTGCCATCAGTGAAGTACTCCAGCTCCGCTTGCTCCAAAGGCTGGTCCTTTAAGTCAGGTCTGGATGAGAAGGTCTGTTCAATGGTGGCGATGCAGTCGTGGGGTGCGTCCTCGTCGTCGCGGGTCTCGATGGGCATCAGGGTGGCCGGGTTGAGGCAGTTGGTGGTGGCCAAGGTGAGATCACCCTGGTCGATGAGCAAAGCCTGGTACCTGGTGAGCCGGCCGGCTGACAGCCAATTGGTTCCCTTTGCGTCCAGAACGGTCAGGACGCTGTGGGGAACGTAGACGGTCATTGGTTGGCCCAGGGTCAGCTTCCTGGCTTCCTCTGCCACCAGGGCGGTGGCAGCCACTGCCCGAAGGCAGGCAGGCCATCCCAGGCTGGTGGTGTCCAAGCGCTTAGAGAAATAAGCGACCGGCCTCTTGGTGCTGCCCAGCGGTTGGGTCAGCACCCCCGCAGCCACCCCCCTTCGTTCATGCACAAACAAGAAAAAAGGCTTTGACATATCTGGGAGTCCTAGAACAGGGGCAGAGACTAAGGCTTTCTTAATGTCCCGGAAGGCGTCCCGGCATTCTGCGGTCCAGGTGAGGAAGCTGTCGGGTCCGGCGGTGGCCTCGTAGAGTGGCCTGGCCATGATCCCGAAGTTAACCAGCCAAATCCGGCAAAATCCGACCATGCCGAGAAAACCGCGCAGCTGTTTCTTAGTCCGAGGCTCCTGGATGCGACAGATCGCCTCCTTCCGCTCAGGTCCTAGTGCCCTCTGCCCCTCTGAGATGTCAAAACCCAGATACCTCACAGTTTCCTTGCAGATCTGCGCCTTCTTTGGGGAGACCTTGAAACCAGTTTCAGCTAGGTAGTTGAGCAGACTGATGGTCAACCGTTCGCAGGAGTCCCGGTCCGAAGAACACAGAAGAAGGTCGTCTATGTACTGAAGCAGAACTCCTTGTTCCCGATCAGGCCACTTCTCCAGTTCCGATGCGAGGCACTGGCTGAAGATCGATGGGCTGTTCAGGAAACCTTGCGGCAAAACTTCCCAACAATATTGCCTGCGGCGGCCATTCTCTGCCCCCTCCCACTCAAAGGCAAAAATCTCTTGGCTACTAGCATCTATGGGGATAGAAAAGAAAGCATCACGGAGATCAAGAACCGAAAAGAAACGAGAGGAGGGGGGGATGGTGGAGAGCAAAGTGTAGGGGTTGGGGACCATGGCATGGAGTTCAACAGAGATAGCATTGATGGCTCTAAGATCCTGGACAAAACGGAATTCCCCCGTACCGGGCTTCCTGACCGGCAAGACGGGAGTGTTGTAAGGGGAGGAGCATTCCCGCAGAAGGGAGTGCTTCAGAAAGTTATCTATGATGGGTTGGAGTCCCTTCTTAGCTTCAGGAGGGATCCTGTACTGGGGAATCCTGGGGGGTTTGACGTGGGGCTTCAATGCAATGTGGACAGGGGTGATGTTCTTGGCCCTCCCCGGGACTCCATCCGCCCACACCCGGGGATCCACAAGGCGGAGGATGTGCTGGGGAATCAGGGAAGAGAGGGTGGCGGGCTGATCAAGCAGGAAGGCCTGGGCCCTCCAAGCCTCCTCCGGAGGAACGGACATGATGATCTTTTCGGGCGCGAAAGCCAAGCGGGCCCGGATTTTACACAAAAGATCTCTGCCCAAAAGGGGCACAGGGCACTCGGGCATGTACAGGAACTCGTGGGAAAGGACCCTCCCCCCCACCTCACAGTCCATGGGCTGGAGGAAGAATCGCCGGGCAGATTTCCCAGAAACTCCCACCACCCGGGTTTCCCTGGGTCCTAGTTCTGTTCCCCTGAAGCCCTCCGTGACCACCGAGTGGGTGGCCCCGCTGTCCAAAAGGAAATCTACAGTCTTCCCCTTGAAGTTGAGGGGCACCACCGGGTCACTAGGGGCCAAGGCGATTTCCTTGCCTAGTCACATCACCCGATTTCCACTGCCTCCCCTTCCCTCCGCATCCCGGTCATCATCCCTCGGGCATTCCCTCTTGAAGTGCCCGGCCTCCCCGCACCTGAAACAACGAAGGTCCCGGGGTTCCCGCTGCCCACCAAACCGGGGTCTCCTCTCAAAGTCCCTCCTCCCCCGATCTGGGCCCCGGACTGCCAAAGCAGCCACTACACAAGCAGCTTGGGCCTCTGCTTGCGCCTTTCGATCCGAGTCTTCCTTCTCCGCAGCGGCATCTTCCCTGTTGTGAAACACCTTAAAAGCAAGGTTGATTAGTTGTGAAATGGGATATCCTTCCCCACACTCCAGCTTCTGGAGCTTCAGGCGGATATCCCTGGCTGATCTCCCAATGAAGAGGGAGTTCAAGGTTTTGGCATTCTCTGGATCCGAGGGATCCATGCTCGTGTATTGGCGAGTGATCTGGCAGATCCGATCATAAAAGTCCGAGGGACTTTCCTCAGGTCCCTGCTTTATGTCATAAAACTTAGACATATTGAGGGCCTTCGGATAGACCAGAGGAAGGGCGGCCAGGATTCCCCTGTGGAAAGCTTCCAGGGCAAGCTTACCCTGGTCATCGTTGTAACCCCAATCTGGAGCTTCCCTTGTGGGGAAAACAGCCTCAGCTGTTACTCCATCCTCTGGATCTGCCTCCATAGCTTTTGCCTGTGCAGCTACAAGCACCCTTCTCTTCTCCTCCTGAGTGAGGAGAGAGGTAAGCAAGGTCATCACATCGGCCCAGTTGGGGCGATGGGTAACAAAAATGGTCCGGAACAGGTCCGTCATGGCGGCGGGATCCTGTGAGAGCGGAGGGGTTTCACGTTTCCAGTTAAGAAGGTCCGAAGTGGAGAAGGGAATATGGACCAGAACCGGCCGCCCAGCCGCCCTCCATTTGCCTGTCCTGGCCATTCAGAGGTGATACACCATATATGGGGTTCCGGGAGGAAAAAGGTTGAGCAAGCTGTCATCAGGAAGGATTATGGAGGGTAAACAAAAGAAGTCCTTTCCAGGTGTTGACCTGGGGCGAGAAGTCCAATGTTTGCTTTTGTGATCAGGAAGTACATCTATCAAGTCCGTATATCCCTTCCTCATGTCTGAGTTGGGAAGAAAGGGGAATCTGATTAGGATGATCTAATCAGGTGGCAGGAATGACAAAAATCCTTTTGCCTGGTTTCTGACGCCAAGCAGGGAGCCCGCTGTGATTCATAATTTCTTATTGTCCAACACCCTAAGATTTAACCTAGCCAGTCGAAACTCAGAAAACTAGGCAATTTCGGGTCAGCCCAGGGTGGGGACAGGATAAGGACCGAATCTCCATAACAAGGGCCTGGCTGACATTCTATTTCCCATGCAAACGTGAAATGTTGAAACAAAGATTTGTAGGCAGCCCAAGGCGTCAATGGGACGCATCCTTTCAGCAAACATAACAAAACATAATTACAATGGCAACTTTTCTGGCTATCATAGGGAGTGGGGTGGGGGAGGTTTACACGGGGTCAAGGGAGAGGCCTGTAGGGTTACATTCCTATAGCTAAAATAACAGTAATAACCAGGGGTACATTTATACAAAAATGAATTCCTTCGGACGCGGGCCTAGAACCTGGTGCCTCTAAGTTTTGCAGCTGTCAGTTCAGATCACGGATGGGGGCCTCCAAACCCCTTGGCCAAATTCATATTACTTGCTTTCTTATAACTTTCCCGAGTCTAAAGGCACCCTGTCTGTCCTTGTGAGAATACGGAAAAACATGGGGAACCCTTGCCCATGGGGTGGCACGGAGTCACCATAATGCCAGGCCTGGATCTCCTCCAGCCTGGTGGGCAAAACAAGGGTCCTTTCCTCCCCCCTCGGGCCTCGAACCGATGGGGGAAGCTCCGCTCCCGCGGCCTCAGCCTAGCCTGCTGAGCCACCGTGGGTTCCTCCGGGGATGTTCTCCCGGCATATTTGAGGCGCCCGTAGGTCGGGAAGAAAAATAAAAAAAAATACAAAACAGGACTTCTCCGTGGTAAACGAGGGAGGAGGCTTCCCCGGGATGGGGGAAGGGATTGCTGGGGCCCTGGGCCTCGAGGGGAGCGCGGTGCTCGGGAACAGGCGTGTGTGGGGGAAGTTTGGGATTGTTCACTCCAGGAACGGCATGCTGCGGGAAACTGGTAAAAGTCTCTGTTTCTGCGATGGGACTTTCCGGGTTCGATTACAGAATTGTGGGAGTTGAAGTCCAAAACACCTGAAAGGCCCAAGTGTGCCTTCCTTTGGAAGGGGCCTGAGGCTGTGAGGAATTGTGGGAGTTGAAGTCCAAAACACCTGAAAGGCCCAAGTGTGCCTTGCTTTAGAAGGGGCCTGAGGCTGTGAGGAATTGTGGGAGTTGAAGTCCAAAACACCGGAAAGGCCCAAGTGTGCCTTCCATTGGAAGGGGCCTGAGGCTGTGAGGAATTGTGGGAGCTGAAGTCCAAAACACGGGCAATATGTGAATTCCTTATGCAGAGGGAGGTTAGAGAGGCAATGCAAAGAGAGGACACTGCTTTTGAGAGGATGGTAAGGGAATGGAAGGAAGGGAAAAGGACTCAGGTGGGAAAGATATACAAGTTGTTAGTAGTGTCAGGGGAAAGCCCTGTACAAGAATTAACCAAATTGTGGGAGAGGGAAGTACAAGTAACAGAATTAGAGATGGAAAGGATAATGGGAAATATCGCAAAAATTAAAAACACAAGAGTGAGGGAAATGAGAAGGAAACTCCTGCATAAGTGGTATCGGACTCCGGCCCAATTGGCATACTTCTCTCAAAATGTGAGTAGTCAGTGTTGGCATGGGTGCCAAGTGAAAGGGGTATACATGCACCTGATATGGGAATGTGCAGTAGTGCAGAAATTTTGGAAAGAGGTACAAGGGGAAATTAATAAGGCACTGAACATAAATTGGGTAATTACAAAGGAAATGGCGATATTGGTGAGAAAGAGTGACTTGGGGGAATATGGAGGAATTAAGGAAGCTATGATTGAAAGCGCACAATCTGTTATAGTTCTGGGTTGGAAGGATTCCTCCAAATGGACAATTAAGAACTGGCTGCGGTACCTGGTAGAGCACATTCAATTTGAAATTATGGAGATTAGGGTCAATGAGATGGAGGAGAATAAACTGCAGGAACTGTTGGGGCGATGGGACCGGGTTAGACAATATATTATCTGGAAAACTCGAGATCAAGATACGAGGAATAAGTTGGATCTACTGTTTAATTTGTAACGTAAACTGTCCAAAGGCTTGGAAGTTTGAAGGGAAGAAGAATGGCGATGAAACCCTCAGAAGGGTGGAGGGGTGTGGATGTTAGTGAGGGTGGAAGGGGCACTTTCACAGTGCACTGTTCTGTTTTGTTATGTTTTGTTGTTTGGATGTGGTTTTTATTCTGTATGTAAATAAATCAAATCAATAAAAAATATTCATTTTAAAAAAAAAAACACCTGAAAGGCCCAAGTGTGCCTTCCATTGGAAGGGGCCTGAGGCTGTGGGGAATTGTGGGAGCTGAAGTCCAAAACACCTGAAAGGCCCAAGTGTGCCTTCCTTTGGAAGGGGCCTGAGGCTGTGGGGAATTGTGGGAGTTCAAGTCCAAAACACCTGAAAGGCCCAAGTGTGCCTTCCATTGGAAGGGGCCTGAGGCTGTGAGGAATTGTGGGAGTTCAAGTCCAAAACACCTGAAAGGCCCAAGTGTGCCTTCCTTTGGAAGGGGCCTGAGGCTTTGAGGAATTGTGGGAGTTGAAGTCCAAAACACCTGAAAGGTCCAAGTGTGCCTTCCTTTGGAAGGGGCCTGAGGCTGTGAGGAATTGTGGGAGTTGAAGTCCAAAACACCTGAAAGGCCCAAGTGTGCCTTCCATTGGAAGGGGCCTGAGGCTGTGGGGAATTGTGGGAGTTGAAGTCCAAAACACCTGAAAGGCCCAAGTGTGCCTTCCTTTGGAAGGGGCCTGAGGCTGTGAGGAATTGTGGGAGTTGAAGTCCAAAACACCTGAAAGGCCCAAGTGTGCCTTCCTTTGGAAGGGGCCTGAGGCTGTGAGGAATTGTGGGAGTTGAAGTCCAAAACACCTGAAAGGCCCAAGTGTGCCTTCCTTGGAAGGGGCCTGAGGCTGTGAGGAATTGTGGGAGTTGAAGTCCAAAACACCTGAAAGGCCCAAGTGTGCCTTCCATTGGAAGGGCCTGAGGCTGTGGGGGAATTGTGGGAGTTGAAGTCCAAAACACCTGAAAGGTCCAAGTGTGCCTTCCTTTGGAAGGGGCCTGAGGCTGTGAGGAATTGTGGGAGTTGAAGTCCAAAACACCTGAAAGGCCCAAGTGTGCCTTCCATTGGAAGGGGCCTGAGACTGTGAGGAATTGTGGGAGTTGAAGTCCAAAACACCGAAAGGCCCAAGTGTGCCTTCCATTGGAAGGGGCCTGAGACTGTGAGGAATTGTGGGAGTTGAAGTCCAAAACACCTGAAAGGCCCAAGTGTGCCTTCCATTGGAAGGGGCCTGAGACTGTGAGGAATTGTGGGAGTTGATGTCCAAAACACCCGAAAGGCCCAAGTGTGCCTTCCATTGGAAGGGGCCTGAGACTGTGAGGAATTGTGGGAGTTGAAGTCCAAAACACCTGAAAGGCCCAAGTGTGCCTTCCATTGGAAGGGGCCTGAGACTGTGAGGAATTGTGGGAGTTGATGTCCAAAACACCCGAAAGGCCCAAGTGTGCCTTCCATTGGAAGGGGCCTGAGACTGTGAGGAATTGTGGGAGTTGATGTCCAAAACACCTGAAAGGCCCAAGTTTGCCCAGACCAGGTCCAGGACTACGTGATGTATCGGCGAATAATGTGTGCAGATCCCATTAGGGTGGCCTTTTGCAACTGGCAGATGGTAATTTTGTCAGTGCTGATTGTACTTAAGTGTACGCCAAGATCTTGAGGCACTGCACCCAGTGTGCCCATCACCACTGGGACCACCTTGACTGGCTTTTGTCATAGTCTTTGCAGTTCGATATTTAAATCCTCATATCGTGGCAGCATTTCCAGTTGTTGCCGTCGTTATTATTATTATTATTATTGCCCTCCTTTCTGCTAGAGATCCCCGTGTACAACTAGTGGGCCACTGTGTGACACAGAATGCTGGACTAGATGGGCTGAGGCCCGATTCAGCATGGCTCTTCTTATGTTCTTATGTTCTTATTATTATTATTATTATTATTATTATTATTATACTCTGTAGTTCAAATTTTGTTCCTGGGTTACAAATGTCATTTTCTAATTGGCTCTATCATAAAAACATGAGGAAAGTTTATTAAACCACAAAACTTTGTTTTTGCCAGACATCCTTTAGCATATTTTGCTATAGTTTTTCAATGTCTAGTTCATAAAGTGAAATTTCATTCAATCAATTCAACAGTTTGTGGCAGC
>JARBWK010003152.1:0-13123 GCA_030556195.1 Anolis apletophallus | reverse complement strand
CCAGAACTTTAGCAACACTGTAGAAGCAAAGCACCAGCGCCACCTAGTTTTCACCACCAGAACTTTAGCAACACTGTAGAAGCAAAGCACCAGCGCCACCTAGTGTTCACCACCAGAACTTTAGCAACACTGTAGAAGCAAAGCACCAGCGCCACCTAGTGTTCACCACCAGAACTTTAGCAACACTTTGGAAGCAAAGCACCAGCGCCACATAGTGTTCACCACCAGAACTTTAGCAACACTTTGGAAGCAAAGCACCAGCGCCACATAGTTTACACCACCAGAACTTTAGAAACACTGTAGAAGCAAAGCACCAGCGCCACATAGTTTTCACCACCAGAACTTTAGCAACACTTTGGAAGCAAAGCACCAGCGCCACATAGTGTTCACCACCAGAACTTTAGCAACACTTTGGAAGCAAAGCACCAGCGCCACATAGTTTTCACCACCAGAACTTTAGCAACACTTTGGAAGCAAAGCACCAGCGCCACATAGTGTTCACCACCAGAACTTTAGCAACACTGTAGAAGCAAAGCACCAG
Source organism: Anolis apletophallus (assembly GCA_030556195.1). NCBI lineage: Eukaryota > Metazoa > Chordata > Lepidosauria > Squamata > Anolidae > Anolis > Anolis apletophallus. Next base: position 12,582 of record JARBWK010003152.1, on the reverse strand, counting down.
CGCCACCTAGTGTTCACCACCAGAACTTTAGCAACACTATAGAAGCAAAGCACCAGCACCACCTAGTGTTCACCACCAGAACTTTAGCAACACTGTAGAAGCAAAGCACCAGCACCACCTAGTTTTCACCACCAGAACTTTAGCAACACTGTAGAAGCAAAGCACCAGCACCACCTAGTGTTCACCACCAGAACTTTAGCAACACTGTAGAAGCAAAGCACCAGCGCCACCTAGTGTTCACCACCAGAACTTTAGCAACACTGTAGAAGCAAAGCACCAGCACCACCTAGTGTTCACCACCAGAACTTTAGCAACACTGTAGAAGCAAAGCACCAGCGCCACCTAGTGTTCACCACCAGAACTTTAGCAACACTGTAGAAGCAAAGCACCAGCGCCACCTAGTGTTCACCACCAGAACTTTAGCAACACTGTAGAAGCAAAGCACCAGCGCCACATAGTTTTCACCACCAGAACTTTAGCAACACTTTGGAAGCAAAGCACCAGCGCCACATAGTGTTCACCACCAGAACTTTAGCAACACTGTAGAAGCAAAGCACCAGCGCCACCTAGTGTTCACCACCAGAACTTTAGCAACACTTTGGAAGCAAAGCACCAGCGCCACCTAGTGTTCACCACCAGAACTTTAGCAACACTTTGGAAGCAAAGCACCAGCGCCACCTAGTGTTCACCACCAGAACTTTAGCAACACTGTAGAAGCAAAACACCAGTGCCACCTAGTGTTCACCACCAGAACTTTAGCAACATTGTAGAAGCAAGGCACCAGCGCCACCTAGTGTTCACCACCAGAACTTTAGCAACACTGTAGACGCAAAGCACCAGCGCCACCTAGTGTTCACCACCAGAACTTTAGCAACACTGTAGAGCAAAGCACCAGCGCCACCTAGTGTTCACCACCAGAACTTCAGCAACACTGTAGACGCAAAGCAACAGCGCCACCTAGTGTTCACCACCAGAACTTCAGCAACACTGTAGAAGCAAAGCACCAACACCACCTAGTTTTCACCACCAGAACTTTAGTTTTGTGAGTACTTTAGAACCATTTAGAACCATGATTGTCCAGGCCTACTCTTTAATTGTAGGGGAACTATAAATCCCAGCAACTGCAATTCCCAAATGACAAAATGAATCTGTATTGTATTTTAAGATCAGCCAGCAAAAACAGCTTTTTCCTTATCCTAAACTTCTATAGCCAGTGTCTTTTAGGCTTACCCTGTAAGTCAGCATTTCTCAACCTGGGGGTTAGGACCTTGGGGGAGGTCATGAGGGGGGTGTCAGAGGGGTGCCGAAGACCATCACAAAACACAGTATTTTCTCTTGGTCATAGGGCACTGTGTGAGAAGTTTGGCCCAATTCTATTGTTTAGAGTGCTCAGAACTATAAATCCAAGCAACTACAACTCCCAAATGTCAAAGTCTATTTCCCCCAAACTCCACCAGTATTTCAAATTGGGCATATTGAGTATCCGTGCCAAATTTGGTCCAGATCTATCATGGATCCTATTTCCCGGTTTTGTGTGAAGCCAAGAAATTAGGCCATGCCTTAGACCTGTCCCTGTGTATATTTGAAATCTGGGAGATGTTGTTTCAGGGAGTCCTTATATCTCTTTTTGGGGGCGCCTCTCATGGCGAGTTCATCGTAGAGTAGTATCTTTGGGAGGCAGTGGTCCTCCATCCTAGAGACGTGCCCTGCCCAGCGCAGCTGTGTTCTCAATAGCATGGCCTCAATGCTGGTGATCCCTGCTTGCTCAAGGACAGCAACATTCGTCACATAGTCGGTCCAGTGTATAGTTAGGATTGTGCGAAGACAGCGTCGATGAATGCGTTCAAGGAGTCATAGGTGCTGGCGATAGGCGCTTCAGACCAATAGAGGAGAATAGACAGTACGATAGCTCTGTACACACTGATTTTGGTGCTTTGTCTCAGGTGCTTGTTGCTCCAGACTCTGTTGTGAAGCCTTCCGAATGCACTCTATGCCTTTGCTAATCTGTGATCTATCTCTTTGTCAATCTTGGCGCCTGAAGAGATGATGCTTCCCAGGGAGGTGAACTGCTGAACGGACTTGAGCACAGATTTGCCTATGCTGATGTGGGGATGATGGTGTTCTTCCTGTAGTGCGGGCTGGTAGAGGACTTCCTTTTTATTCAGGCTGAACGCACTTAAGCACAGATGTGCCTATGCTGACGTGGGGATGATGGTGTTCTTCCTGTGGTGCGGGCTGGTAGAGGACTTCCGTTTTCTTCAGGCTGAACGGACTTAAGCACAGATGTGCCTATGCTGACGTGGGGGTGATGGTGTTCTTCCTGTGGTGCGGGCTGGTAGAGGACTTCCGTTTTCTTCAGGCTGAACGGACTTAAGCACAGATGTGCCTATGCTGACGTGGGGGTGATGGTGTTCTTCCTGTGGTGCGGGCTGGTAGAGGACTTCCGTTTTCTTCAGGCTGAACGGACTTAAGCACAGATGTGCCTATGCTGACGTGGGGGTGATGGTGTTCTTCCTGTGGTGCGGGCTGGTAGAGGACTTCCGTTTTCTTCAGGCTGAACGGACTTAAGCACAGATGTGCCTATGCTGACGTGGGGATGACGGTGTTCTTCCTGTGGTGCGGGCTGGTAGAGGACTTCCGTTTTCTTCAGGCTGAACGGACTTAAGCACAGATGTGCCTATGCTGACGAGGGGGTGATGGTGTTCTTCCTGTGGTGCGGGCTGGTAGAGGACTTCCGTTTTCTTCAGGCTGAACGGACTTAAGCACAGATGTGCCTATGCTGACGTGGGGATGACGGTGTTCTTCCTGTGGTGCGGGCTGGTAGAGGACTTCCGTTTTCTTCAGGCTGAACGGACTTAAGCACAGATGTGCCTATGCTGACGTGGGGATGATGGTGTTCTTCCTGTGGTGCGGGCTGGTAGAGGACTTCCGTTTTCTTCAGGCTGAACGGACTTAAGCACAGATGTGCCTATGCTGACTTGGGGATGACGGTGTTCTTCCTGTGGTGCGGGCTGGTAGAGGACTTCCGTTTTCTTCAGGCTGAACGGACTTAAGCACAGATGTGCCTATGCTGACGTGGGGGTGATGGTGTTCTTCCTGTGGTGCGGGCTGGTAGAGGACTTCCGTTTCCTTCAGGCTGACTTCCAGCCCAAACAGCTCTGCAGCGGTTGCGAAGCAGGACGTGAGGCGCTGCAGGGCTGCTTCTGAATGGGCGACAAGGGCAGCATCGTCGGCACAAAGCAGCACACGGACTAGATAGTTTAGAGTCTTAGTAACTTAAGAATGAAAATACATCCTGTATATCAAATATTTACATTATGATTCATAACAGTAGCAAAACGACAGTTATGAGGTAGCAAAAAAAAAGTTATGGTTGGGGGTCACCACAACATGTATCAAGGGGTTGAGAAGGTTGAGAAGCACTGAACCGGTGTATGACTCTATATGTGTATGACTCTATGTGTGTGAAACATCAATACATGTCTTCTTTAGATTTGGGTCCCATTTCCAGGATCTCTCGTTATGTCGTTATGTCGATGCAGACACAGCAATCCAAAAGTCCGAAAGGAGAAACACTTCTGGTCCCAAGGATTTTGGATATAGGAGATCCGATCTCTGTTGCGTTTAGTTTTCCCTTGTTTCTCCCCGGCTCCTGACTGTGAGTCGGTGTCTAGGTTCTCAATGACTCCGTTGGCGTTTGGGGACTTGAAGAGGGAGCTCGGCTTTCACACCGAACAACACGACTTGTCATTCCGCCCAGCACAGCGAGGGTTCGAAATGTGCCGATCCAAGACCAGGCTTTAGGGCAAAGGAGGGGGGTCCTTCCTCTCCATCGGACGGGTTAGGAACAAAACATGACTTGCGTCGACATTTCTGGCAACCTTAGCCAGACTTTTGGCACGTTGACTACGTTAGCAAACCCTTTAGTTTCGTAAAGTCGAGTCAAACTCGGAAAGGCTTCACAGAATTACAACTCCGGTGATCCCATTGCATTGAGCCCAAGGTAGTGAAAGTGTAGTCAAGGTGCATTAAGTCTACTGTGTAGATTGGGCATTGGGAGGGGGGGAGCGCATGGCGGGTCAGCGCTGCTCCTGTTATTGGACCTCACGGCAGCATTTGACACAGTTGACCATTCACTATTGCAGTGTTTCCCAACCTTTTTTGAGCTGCTGCACACTTTTAACGTTTAAAAAAAATCCAAAATGACACAAAATGACACTCTAACACAGTAAAGAACGGCTGGGGATGGTGGCCTGCTGGGAGCAGCTGCTGGGAGTGCCGAAGCCCGGGAGGGGTGGAGCCAGGCCATGCCCCGCCCCCCCCCCCGGCTTCAGCTCTCCCAGCAGCTGCTCCAGCCTTGAGGGGGCAATGCCAAGCCAGCGGTGGCAGAGCCAGCACAATGCTGGCTTGGCATTGCCCCCTCAAGGCTGGAGCAGCTGCTGCGAGTGCCTAATCTGGGGGGTCGAGCCAGGCCAGGCCATGTCCTGCCCCTCCCTCCGGCTTCTGCTCTCCCAGCAGCTGCTCCAGCCTTGAGGGGCAATGCCAAGCCAGCGGTGGCAGAGCCAGCACAATGCTGGCTTGGCATTTCCCCCTCAAGGCTGGAGCAGCTGCTGGGAGTGCCAAAGCTGGGGGGGTCGACCCAGGCCACACCATGTCCTGCCCCTCCCTCCGGCTTCAGCTCTCCCAGCAGCTGCTCCAGCCTTGAGGGGGCAATGCCAAGCCAGCGGTGGCAGAGCCAGCACAATGCTGGCTTGGCATTGCCCCCTCAAGGCTGGAGCAGCTGCTAAGAGTGCCAAAGCTGGGGGGTCGACCCAGGCCACGCCATGTCCTGCCCCTCCCTCCGGCTTCAGCTCTCCCAGCAGCTGCTCCAGGCTTGAGGGGCAATGCCAAGCCAGCGGTGGCAGAGCCAGCACAATGCTGGCTTGGCATTTCCCCCTCAAGGCTGGAGCAGCTGCTGGGAGTGCCAAAGCTGGGGGGTTGAGCCAGGCCACACCATGTCCTGCCCTCCCTCTGGCTTCAGCTCTCCCAGCAGCTGCTCCAGCCTTGAGGGGCAATGCCAAGCCAGCGGTGGCAGAGCCAGCACAATGCTGGCTTGGCATTGCCCCTCAAGGCTGGAGCAGCTGCTGGGAGTGCCCTGGGGTCGAGCCAGGCCACACCATGTCCTGCCCCTCCCTCCGGCTTCAGCTCTCCCAGCAGCTGCTCCAGGCTTGAGGGGCAATGCCAAGCCAGCGGTGGCAGAGCCAGCACAATGCTGGCTTGGCATTGCCCCCTCAAGGCTGGAGCAGCTGCTGGGAGTGCCGAAGCTGGGAGGGGGGGTGGAGCCATGCCACACCATGCCCTGCCCCCTCCCCAGCTTCAGCTCTCCCAGCAGCTGCTCCAGGCTTGAGGGGGCAATGCCAAGCCAGCGGTGGCAGAGCCAGCACAATGCTGGCTTGGCATTGCCCCTCAAGGCTGGAGCAGCTGCTGGGGTGCCAAAGCTGGGGGGTCGATCCAGGCCACGCCATGTCCTGCCCCTCCTCCAGCTTCAGCTCTCCCAGCAGCTGCTCCAGCCTTGAGGGGCAATGCCAAGCCAGCGGTGGCAGAGCCAGCACAATGCTGGCTTGGCATTGCCCCTCAAGGCTGGAGCAGCTGCTGGGACTGCCGAATCTGGGGGGTCGATCCAGGCCACGCCATGTCCTGCCCCTCCCTCCAGCTTCAGCTCTCCCAGCAGCTGCTCCAGCCTTGAGGGGCAATGCCAAGCCAGCGGTGGCAGAGCCAGCACAATGCTGGCTTGGCATTGCCCCTCAAGGCTGGAGCAGCTGCTGGGAGTGCCAAAGCTGGGGGTCGATCCAGGCCACGCCATGTCCTGCCCCTCCCCCTCCAGCTTCAGCTCCCAGCAGCTGCTCCAGCCTTGAGGGGCAATGCCAAGCCAGCGGTGGCAGAGCCAGCACAATGCTGGCTTGGCATTGCCCCCTCAAGGCTGGAGCAGCTGCTGGGAGTGCCAAAGCTGGGGGTCGATCCAGGCCACGCCATGCCCCGCCCCTCCCTCCAGCTTCAGCTCTCCCAGCAGCTTCTCCAGCCTTGAGGGGGCAATGCCAAGCCAGCGGTGGCAGAGCCAGCACAATGCTGGCTTGGCATTGCCCCCTCAAGGCTGGAGCAGCTGCTGGGAGTGCCAAAGCTGGGGGGGTCGATCCAGGCCACGCCATGTCCTGCCCCTCCCTCCAGCTTCAGCTCTCCCAGCAGCTGCTCCAGCCTTGAGGGGCAATGCCAAGCCAGCGGTGGCAGAGCCAGCACAATGCTGGCTTGGCATTGCCCCTCAAGGCTGGAGCAGCTTCTGGGAGTGCCAAAGCTGGGGGGTCGATCCAGGCCACGCCATGTCCTGCCCTCCCTCCAGCTTCAGCTCTCCCAGCAGCTGCTCCAGCCTTGAGGGGCAATGCCAAGCCAGCGGTGGCAGAGCCAGCACAATGCTGGCTTGGCATTGCCCCCTCAAGGCTGGAGCAGCTGCTGGGAGTGCCAAAGCTGGGGGGCCATGTCCTGCCCCTCCCTCCAGCTTCAGCTCTCCCAGCAGCTGCTCCAGCCTTGAGGGGCAATGCCAAGCCAGCGGTGGCAGAGCCAGCACAATGCTGGCTTGGCATTGCCCCTCAAGGCTGGAGCAGCTGCTGGGAGTGCCAAAGCTGGGGGTCGATCCAGGCCACGCCATGTCCTGCCCCTCCTCCAGCTTCAGCTCTCCCAGCAGCTGCTCCAGCCTTGAGGGGGCAGTGCCAAGCCAGCGGTGGCAGAGCCAGCACAATGCTGGCTTGGCACTGCCCCCTCAAGGCTGGAGAACCTGCTGGGAGTGCCAAAGCTGGGGGGGTCGAGCCAGGCCACGCCATGTCCTGCCCCCTCCCCCCGGCTTCAGCTCTCCCACAGCTTCTCCAGCCTCGAGGGGACAGAGCGAGCAAGGGCCCCCGGCCCCGGCGCCGCTCTCCGCCATGACTCCCGCCCCTCGCTCGCTGAAGCCACACGGAGGAGGGTGAACATGAGCGGTGGACGGGCTTCAGTGGGTGGGGCTCCTCCTCCGCGCGACTTCAGCGAGTGAGGGGCGAGAGTCATGGCGGATTGGAGGCGGGCTGGGGAAATGGCCGAAGGAGGCGGCGCCCCAGCCCCTTCTTCTTTTTCTTCGCCGCCGCCCGGCCCTTCCTCCTCCCCCCACTAAGCAGCAGCAGGAGTTCGGCAGGAGAAGGGGGGAAGGAAGGGGGGCAGAGAGCTTTTCTCGCGGCACAGCAGGATGTCTGTCACGGCACACTAGTGTGCCGCGTCACAGCGGTTGAGAAACACTGCTCTATTGATCCTCCGTTTAGCCATGACGGGAGTGAGGGGGTCCGGCCTTAAATGGGTGACCTCCTTTCTCCAGGATCGGGGACAATGGGTGGAGAGGGGAGGGATGGTCTCGGAAAGGGTCCCCCTTAATTGTGGGGTCCCCCAAGGCGCTATCCTCTCCCTCTATTATTTAACATCTACATGCGTCCATTGGCCCAACTGGTGCGTAGTTTTGGTCTGGAGTGCCATCAGTACGCTGACGACACCCAGCTGGTGCTGAGGATGGAAGGCCGGCCGGACTCTGTACCCGAGTATTTCCATCAGTGCCTGGAAGCCTTGACTGGGTGGCTACGGGCCAGCAGGTTGAAGGTGAACCCGTCGAAGGCGGAGGTCCTATGGCTGGGTCGCCCCGGGGGGGGGGGGAGCTCCGGCTGCCGAGGTGGTTAGTCCGTCGCCGCTGGTTAAAAGCCTGGGGGTCCAACTGGACCCTCTGCTGATGATGGAGGATCAGGTCTCCACCGTGAGCAGAGCAGCGTTTTTTCATCTGCGCCAGGCAAGGCGGCTGGTGCCCTACCTTTCCCGTGGTGACCTGGCCATGGTAATCCAGGCCACGGACATCCCGAGACTGGACTACTGTAACGCCCTTTACATTGGCCTTCCTTTGTCGGTAATCCAGAAACTTAAGCTGGTGCAAAATGAGAGCTGTTCAGCAGTGGAACTCTCTGCCTCAGAGTGTGCTTCCGTCTGGCTGCTCTCTTTCCAGCCGGCTTCCCTGAGGACCGGGTGACTGCGATAAAAACTAAACACAGAGAGAGACTGACAGCTGTTGAGCAAGACCTTCGTGTGTGTCTTTCCGCCATTCCTGCCAGGATACCTATGTTGTGTTCATCGAAACAGGCCCAGGTTTCACACCGAGTGTATGAATACATTCAAAAACATATTAACTATACGTATGACTGTGTTAGAGTGTCATTTTGTGTCATTTTGGTTGGTGGTGTGCCCCAGGATTTTGTCAATGTAAAAAGTGTGCCGCAGCTCAAAAAAGGTTGAAAAACAGACCTAGAGATTGGTAGAAAGGGCATGTTAATGAACTCCACAAAGGTCAAACCAGTATATGTGGAGGTCCAAATGCCATGTAGTTCACCTCCATCCAGAGAGCACTGTGGACTCAAATAATGATGGATCTGGACCAAACTTGGCACGAATACTCAATACACCCAAATGGGAACACTGGTGGATTTGGGGGAATGTTTCCTAATACCTTTGAGTTATTTGAGTCCACGCTCAAATTGGGACACACCAAAAAAAACCCCAAACACCTCAATGCCGTCGCAGGGCTTGATGGGGCCTCCTTTCCCAGAGGCCCAAAGAGCTCCCTCCCTCCCTGAAGGGAAAACAAGCCGCGGGGGCAGGCGCAAAGGAAGCCACGTTGCGCCCTGCACGCGGGGGAAGGCAGCACAACAAGGGGGAGGGGGCGCGGAGGAGGGGAGGAAGCGTCGCCAAGGAAACCGCCGCTGAGGGACCCCTCCCCCCCCCCACTCACCCACCGTCCTGCTTTCACTCGAGCCAGGCTCTTACCCATACTGCGGGAGCCCCGCCACAGGGCCGAAGCGCCAACGCCGCCGCCGTCCCCGAAGAGCCCCGCTGGAGCCGAGGCCGAGCTCAGGCCGGGCGCGGCTCTCCCATCCGCGGGCGGGAAGCGAGGCCCTCCACAGGAAGAGGGACGGAGCCAGGAGGGGCTTTCCTGCCTCACTCCCCTCCTCCCTCTCTCTGAGGGAACGGGGCTGGCCTGGACGCAGCCGCGAGGGAGGAGGCGCGCGGCCAGGCCGGCCGCAAATCCCGCGGGACTCGAGATTTCGCAGCTATCGCGAGACTCACGCGCAGCACAGACGGCATTTCGACCTCCCTCGAAATCCCGTCTGTGGCTGGCGTAGTCTCGCGATGCTTGCCTAAACCCGGAAGTAGGTATTTTTTTATTTATTTATTTTATTTTTTATTTTTTATTTGTATTTTATTAAAACAAGTTAGGGGGCCGGAGGGAAGGGGCTCGGGGGCCGTGTACGGCCCCAGGGCCGCCTCTTGGACAGCCCTGTGATACACCAAACAGGAGCACATTTGGCCACAGCGACTCAACGGTGCCACATGCAAGGAGCACTGAAAGTGAGCTTCGGTCTAGGACAGGGCTGTCCAACTGGCGGCCCGAGGGTCGTATACGGCCCCCAGCCCCCTTCCCTACGGCCCCCTAAGCTTTTTAATAAAAAATAAAAAAATTAAATTAAAATATTTTTAAAAATTACCCACTTCCGGGTTTTGGTTAGTATCGCGAGACTGCGGAAGCCACACGGGATTTCGCTCTCAACGCGAAATCTCGCCTGCGTTGAGAGCGAATTCCCGTGTGGCTTCCGTAGTCTCACGATACTCCTGTTGCCGAAATCTCGGCTACTTAATCCCTGCGGCCCACGCAGACGTGGTTTGTACCTTCCCGGCTGCTGCCTCGCTTGGTCGTCGCCTCTGCTCGTGGTCCGGCTGCTCCTGGATCCCGCGCGTTTGGGAAGGTAGGCTAACCTTTATGTTATTATTATGTAATTGTGTATTTGAATGCCCCCCTGCATTTAATGTTAGTAAAATATTATATTTAATTGTATGCATGCCCCTTTGAATCCCCCCTGCATTTAATGTTAGTAAAATATTATATTTATTTTATAATTAATAATGCAACTAGGAATTGTAAGTAAATTGGAGCTGGGGGAGGGGCGGGGGCGGAGCCGGGGGCAGAGCCGGGGGTGGAGCCGGGGGCGGGGCAGACCCTACGGCCCCCCAGGTCATCAGTGACCGGAATTCAGGCCCCTGGGCCGGTAGAAGTTGGACAGCCCTGGTCTAGGAATAGGCTTGGGGTGAGAAAGAGACAGCATGTCAACCAGATTCCTGATGTAAAGGATGCAGCTGTATCCTTTGGAGTGTGCAGACTGGAGGCGGAAAAGATCCTTCCCTTTCGCACACCGCCCTGGCTGGCTGCTTTCTCCAAAGGTCTCAGGCGGGAGAACCAAGAGCTGCTCAAAGCGATTGACCAGAAGTAGCACATGGCTTAGTGGCTGGATTGAGACTGTAGGGCAGGCCTGGGCAAACTTTGGCCCTCCTGGTGTTTTGGACTTCATCTCCCACAATTCCTAACAGTACTCTATCAAGGACTCGGTGTCACAAGTGGACAGTGAAGCGGCAGCTCCCAGAATCGAGCATACCCTCATGAAGCCGGAAAAGCTGGAATGTTACGTTGCCTCTGTCTCTCTCTCTATACGTTGTATGTCCAAATGGCATTGAATGTTTTCCATGTATATGTGCATTGTGATCTGCCCTGAGTCCCCTGCGGTTTGAGAAGGGCGTAATACAGGGCCGTAGCCAGGATTTTGGTTCGGGAGGGGGGCTGAGTTTGGTTCGGGGCTGATCTTCGGCGTTGAGTATTTATGTCACAGCGGATAGGCAACAGAAAAATAGAAGTTTAATTCCCCATCGGCCCAAAAACTCCAGTCTCTGTTCGAGTGAATAATGAAACTCTCATTCAATTCACAAGGTAAATATATAACTTTGTATTGAATTGTATTTAACAATAACTGGCAAAACATCGAAAAACAACAGCCATCACAGCTACCTTTCTAAACATCCTTTCCTCACAGATATTAAATCCCAACTGACAAATCCCAACTGTCACTTTGTAACTGACATTCCTCAAGGTTCCATTTAGCAGTCTTGAGACAGCGCCATCTGGTGTCAAACATGTCACGCTGCAGGTCATCTCAAACTGCGAAAATATATCTTGTGCTGACTCATGAATTGCTATTCAAAATGCAATAATCTGACAGCTGAGACTGGGTGGAAGAGGGTCTACCCTAGCAGACCTTTTGTATTGTTATCCCAATAACCCCATGAATGTGGGATATAATGAGCATGGTGATCAGATCATGATATGAATAAACATAACAGTTTAAATAATGTACCAGTAAGGCCTTCTCGCGGACCACCCTGAGAATTTCCGGGGGGGGGGCTGAAGCCCCCTTAGCCCCCCGGCTACATGCCTGGCGTAATATAAATACTGTAAATTACTAAATGCAGAATCTCCTTGAGGGGGTGACACCTCCTGCTGTCAAGAATTCCATGACTGCACGTTGCTTAAGTCGCATTGACTGACCGCCTGCGCAGGGTTCCGTACTTCGCATTTTAACAACACAACCGTTCAATGCAAAGGCTTCCTGCCCAAATGGAACTGTAGAGGAGAGTCTACTAAACAAGCCAGTACCTGCCACGTATCGATACCGACATCTGTCGAGGAGTTACGAAGGTGGAGGCATTACTTTTCATTCAACCCTCGTATGCCCACTTTTGCCCTTCTGCTTTTCTGCCAGGACTACCAAATTTTGAGCAGTCAAAGAGCATACACCGAAGGAAAACAATCGTTGCCCAGCAGCCATAAGAAGAAGCTCGCTTCGAAAAGAGGAGATGCTTGGGTTCAAGCCAGCTGAGAAAATACTTGCCTGTTTCCTCTTTTTAGAATGCAAGACATCTTCTGCGGACAAGGACTGCTTTCTGTTTCGCAGGGAATACAGTACTTTCCGTTTTCAGCAGAAGCTATTTGGGGCAATCTAGGGCAGTGTTTCCCAACCTTTTTTGAGCCGCGGCACACTTTTTACATTTGCAAAATCCTGGGGCACACCACCAACTAAAACGACACAAAATGACACTCTAACACAGTGATACATATAGTTAATATGTTTTTGAATGTATTTATACACTCCGTGTGAAACCTGGGCCTGTTTCGATGAACACAACATAGATATCCTGGCAGGAATGGCAGAAAGACACAAACTTCCCACACAAAACTCCCATAACCAAGAGAAAATACGATAAGAGTTTGGTGGGCATTGACCTTGAGTTTTTGGAGTTGTAGTTCACCTATATCCAGAGAGCACTCTGGACTCAAACAATGTTGGATCAGGACCAAACTTGGCATGAATCCTCAATATGCCCAAATTTGAACGCAGATGGAGTCCAGGGGAAATAGACTTTGACATTTGGGAGTTGTAGTTGCTGGGATTTATAGTTCCCCTACAATCAAAGAGCATTCTGATCCCCACCAATGATAGAACTGGGCCAAACCTCCCACACAGAACCCCCAGGAGGCAAGAGGAAGTCTCTACTTGGGGAAAGGGAGGCGGGCCTTCCCAATGCATGGAGAGGGAGAGACCAAGTAGACAACGGGTGGGGAGGGGGGGTGTGTTTGTAATTTTGTGCCTTTATCGATGTAGGTTTCTT